>PVJO010033726.1:0-11791 GCA_004026905.1 Hystrix cristata
TCAACTGTCAGACTTATAACAATAGTAATATTATCAATTGTAGCAATAACATTTGTTGTTATGTTGCACAATTATCAGGTGTCAGACACTGTGCCAAGTCCTTTATTTTCATTGTTTTATTAAAACCTATGATTATTTTTATTAAAACCTATGTTTTCTTCCTTCTAGAGATTTTTTAAGGTTGTAAATAAAAATAAGAAAGTGATAAAAGCATGTGTAAAAGTAATTTATACTTTGTGTAAAAGTGATAAACATGTGTAAAAGTAATTTATTAAAAAAGTTTTTATAAATATAGGTTTATTGGTTGAATAGACGACTTCTTTTAGAAGAGAATGCCCCAATTTTTAGAAAGCAAAAGATTTAAGCCATACTAAAAGATTAAAAATGTTTCTTTTTAAGGACCTGTACTTAATTTCAAATGTAACCTAAAACTATATCATGCAAAAATATTTATTAAATTGCTTACCAGAAGTGTGACAACGAAATGTCCATGTAGAATATATTGGTTTTATTTTATTTCCTATTTTACATAGTCCTCATCATTTGATCGGGAAAAGATAAGTATGTGACAATTCCTAAGAAAAATCTACTAAGTACTCCTGTGTGCAGGGTAAATATGTATGTACTACATCTGCATGTGCTTTCTCTCTTTTACTTAAAAGTATTTACTTCTAGAACATGTATTTGTAAGCTGACTGGAATTCAGAAATTTCTTCTTTTAGAGAAACAACATTTACAATAGTATCTTACTTGCAACATCGCAACTGTTGTCAACCTCAACTGAAAATTTTTCCTTATATAAGATCTGTGTGAACGTAAGCTCATTTTTGTATGTAACTTTTCCATAAATGCAAGAAAAATATGGCCAATTTTCATTCACTTATTGGATGTAACAACAGACTAAAGGACTTAAGATTGAGAAATGAGGGGAAAAAAATAAAAGCAGATGCCAAAAGTAGAGTAGATACCAAAATGCAGGGCAACCTTCAAAAAAAGATAAGGGAAGAATCCAGTTTACAGATTGGAATCTGCATGTTTAAAAAATCGACTTTGTTAGGGGTTGGGGATTTAGCTCAAGTAGTAGAGTGCTTGATTCACAAGCATAAGACCTTGAGTTCAATCCCCAGCAACCCTCCCAATGGACTTTGTTGATCAGATTCAAAAATAGGAATTTTCACATAAAAATTCCACAATCTGCATTTTTCAGCACAGCCACAAAGAGCGGGCCGTGCACAGTGGTGCCAGGTCCCTTTGGTGAGCCCCGTGTTGCCTGGCATTTGCAGGGACTGCCTCTGTTTCAAAACTCACCTGTCCTGTATTTAATGGATATGAATTTGCACATATGAATTTAGGGTATCTGAGCTTGTACATATTTTTTCTTAAATTTTATTTTTATTAGTACATGTTTGTAGTACATAATGGTTACATTCATTGAGGAGAGTTGGTACATGTACATAATGCATCTATATTCTTTTTTCACCTCCTTCCCCTCCTTTCCGTCACCTCCCCTTTCCCTGTTTCATATTATCTATCTTTTATTTTGCTCTTGAATTTATTTATGTTTCATGTTCCTTATACAAGAGAAACCATGTAATATTTAAGCATGTCTGCTTCCTGGATACCATGAGGTGAGCAGCTTTTCTCTGCAAGGCCCCTCTGCCATGGCATTTCTGCCTTGGAGCCAGTTAACCATGGACTGAAACCTCTGACACTGTGAGCCAAACTAAACCTCTCTTCCATCCCTCTTCATCCAAGTCAGCCTTTCTGATGAACTTCCCTGTACATCCAGCTCTCACATTCCCATTTCCCACCCGACTGTGTGGCAAGCTCTTAACTCATCCATCAAGTCTCAGCTTACAATCTTCTGTATGTTTTCACTACCACCCTTTATTCCCTCAAATTGTGCTGCTGTGGTTTTTGTTTGTTTGTAGCCCAAGCTGCTCTGGAACTCATAGTGATCCTCCTGCCTCAGCTTCACGAGTGCTGGGGTTACAGGCAAGCACTACCATGCCCGGCTTGGTGTGCTTCTTTGTAACACTTACTGGACTGTCTATTAGCTAGCCAGTTAATCTGTCAGGCTTGTCTCCTTGTTGCCTTGATTACTTGGGTCCCCAGCATCTTCCTCAAGGAGATCAGAAAGAAACTTTTACTGGATAAACACATTTTATTTTGTGCCAAGTTGAGTGCTATGTGTTTTGCAATTCTCCATTCTATGGTTTCCTAGATGAGAAAACGAGGCTTCAAGAGGTTAAGTAACTTGTGTGGGGTTATGACTCGTGGACCCCAGAGTCTGCTTTCTTTCCACTGTGCCACCTCTCCTTCCTGTGCCCTTCCAGCAGCCAAGGCAGTGTGCTTGCCTGAGTGTCCTCTGAAGTGCCGCCTCCAGAAACTGGGGAGAAAGACTGCCCAAGGAGATGGAATTTGCTGGTAGCTACTCAAGACTGCACAAATATGAATAAAGCCTCTTGAACAGCAGACTAAAGGAATGTAGGTCAAATAATTGCCCTGCCCAGTATCTCCTTCGATTACCCAATGCTTCTCATTTGCATATGTGAGCCCATAAGTGGAAGATGGAAAATTCCAGAAGCTTTGCAAGTGTCACTAAAAACAAAAGCTCAAAACCAAGGAAACGATTTTAAAGTTACTTTCTGTTTAAGCTCATGATCATTCTCGTTCAAAATGTCAGATTTATTAATTTATTCACAGTCAATCAGGTACAGAAAACTGTAATAAGCCTCTGGAAAAATAAGGTTTGTTTGACTGTTATAAAAAGAGAGTAAATCATGATAAAGATGAAGGAAAAGAACTGACATTTGTTATGTACCAGGTACACATATCCTATTTAATTCTCACAATAAGCCTATTATTAATATTCTCATTTTACAGGCATAGAAATCAGTGCAAAGAAGTCAAGTATTTTGCTCAAAGTCAGACAGCAAGAAGGGGCTGATGGGATCAGAACCCAGACCAGCTGGCTCCCAAATCTGCTTTTATCTATGATGCAATGCCAACTTTCTAATTTGTATAATACTAACATAAAGGATACTTTCTAATCATTGCATTTACATTTTTCCAAAGAATTTACTTCAAAAAGTAATACAGAAGTAGTTTAACGACTTACCAGTTCAATTATTTAAATACAGGATGACAAAAAATTGTATATTTTTTCATTGATTTTTGTAAGATACATAACAGGAAATATAAAAAGGACAATTTTACCAAATTCATTCAATACAAGAATAGATCGGTTGAAATGACGCCTGCTACTAGCAATGCTGGGGGTAGTCAATTGGCTAGGGGTAGTCAGTTCGTAAACAAACAAGCTGCCCAAGCAACACTTGGAGTAAACTGTCAAGTGGTTAACAACATTTCAATACTAACTTGTATCTTATAAATGTTTTGTTTACAATAAAAAAACTTTACGAAGTTGACATAACACTTAATTTCTTTCAAAGTAACAGTGGAAGGGAACAAAGAAAAATCCCTTGGTGGAAAAACGTGAAAGCTAAGAGTAATTTTGAAGAGTTTGAGGTTGAATACGTAGATACGAATCTCTTGGGCAACAGAGAGGCCAAGACCAAACATAACAGTAAAAGTCAGTTAGTCAAGGAAAAATGGAATAATTCAGTAGCTGGCTGTTCAAGTCTTTGTTTTAACTAAATGACATCATGTGGAAGAAAGACACTGTGCTGCCTGTCCAGAAACTTTCAGTCGCTTCCCTAGAAGATATACAGAGTATAGGATTTTAATATTTATCTCTCTTTCATGCTTTTGGGCCTTAGTAATAAGATTTTTACTTCATTTCTTCATAATCCAGTAAGGCTTCTTTATCACCAAAGTATTTAACAGATCAGTGCTTTGCTTTAGTACAATACTTCTCAATTCTCTACATTGTAACTTAAGTTCCAAATCAAAATCCCAAATCTCTGTCTTCTGTTAAGGGTATTACACAAGTGTTTCACAAGAGGGGGTTGTAACCGTGCTCTCCTAATTATCTGCAGGTGTTGCTGCTCCAGTTATGCTATATTTACATCCTTGCTTTCCTCTAGGGAATCTGGGAAATATGGTGCATGACCACTTCTCCTTGGCAGCTTTCCTTTGCAAAGAGCAGCTCATCGAAGACTAGTGAGTTCCAACCAGTTACTTCCTGCCAATGCAAAAAGCGTTCCCTTCTGATTGGTGAACATTCCTCCAACCCACCTTCACACACAGGCCACCTCTCACTAGGTTCTGATGGTCCCACATGTTTTATGATTGGTATTTCTACCATCCTCCCTTCCACTCCTCATCTCAGTTCAGGATTATCTTTACTTAGAATATCATCTCTCCGCTAGAATATAAGGTCACCACTACCAGACCCTGTTCTCGTCCTTGAAAACCCCCTTCATTCCATTTTCAACACTATCAAGAGAGATCTTTCTGAAAACCCAAACCTGACCTGCAGTGGTTCTGCGGAATCCAAAATCAACATGACACACAGGCCTCTAATCTGTCTTTTGCCTACATTGTTGTCTGTGTCTTTAGTTTTCACATTCAAGAGGTTTGCTTCTTTTAAAATGTAGATTTCTTTCTTTCTTTTTTTTTTTTTTTGATGGTGCCGGGATCGAACTCAGGCCCTTGTGCTTACAAGGCAAGCACTCTAATCACTGAGCTAAATCCCCAGCCCTAAAATGTAGATTTCACTGGGCATGATAGTGCACCTCATCAATCCCAGCACACTCAGGAGGCCAAGGCAGGAGGAACTTGAGTTCAAGGCCAGCGTGGGATATATAGTGAGCCTGACCAAGGCCAGCCTGCGATATCCAGTGAGTTCAAGGTCAGCCTGGACTACATAGCAAGACCCTGTCTCAAAACAAAAACGAAACAACCAAAACAAAATATAAAACATGCAGACTTCTAGGCAATGACCTCAGTGATTTTGATTCATTATGACTGGGGAGAGGTCTGGAATCTGCATATCAAACACTTTTAATTTATATCTGATGCAGTGAAACCCTGAAGAGACTGTTCGACAGCCTCCCTCTTACTACTGACCCCCCTCATCATTCTCCAGGGCCCTGGGGTCCCTGAGGTATCTTGCTCTTCTGTCTCCATAATTTTACATGTGTTGTTCTGCCTGGCATGGTTTCTTCCACATTCTGCTGGAAAATCCTGTTTTTTAAGCCCCAACTCATGATTCTCCTCTGACCTACTCAAATGAAGTGATTCCTTCCTTTGACCCACCACTATGCCAAGAGCATAATTTTATCACATCTATCGCCCATTCCTGAGACTGCTTGCATTCTAGGCATTCCTTTCTGGTAATCAAAGAGTTCCAATCCCAACTCTGCCTGCTAACCAGCCGTGATATTTTGGGCAAGTTACTTAGCATCTGTAAGTCTCATCTGTAAATGGAGCCAACAAAAGTACCTATCCCGTTCAACTACTAGTACTATCCTAGGAAATGCTACCACTAGAAACTGAGGCAGAGAGATTAGATAACTTTCCAAATATCACATGGTTTGTAAGTGGAAGAACTAGGATTAGCTCCCAAGCAGTCTGGTTCATGACTACATTCTTAACCACTAGGGATGCATCTTCTCTACAGGGAGATGAGTTGGTTAAGAAAGGAACAAAAATTGGTTGAGGTGCTGAATTTGGTTCTTTCCAACTCAAAAGTCACAGTCTTCTGTAGACATCTGGCTGAAGAACTAGGGAGGAGCAGAGTGAGTTAAGGGACTTATTGATCATATTTAAATCCTAGCTCCATAGAACTATTCACAACTCTCTTACTGAGCCTTGACCTCTGAACACACTTTTTAAGTCTTCCCCTTCTACTTCACTTCTACAAGACTGGACTCAACACTGCTTCTTCTGGGACAGATGTCAGAGTCGTCCTCAAATTAATTAAATCAAAATTTCTGAGGCTCAGTCCTAGGAACTAGTATTACTGTTAAAAGGTTACCCTTCCCATCATCCAAGTAAGTAGCTGGAATTGAAAGTCACTGCCAGGAGCCTCTCTGGTTTCTTGGGCAGCTTCCTGTATATGCCGGTCATCTTTTTGATAAGACCTATCATTTTATTAAAATTCTAATTGTTGGGCCATCACAGAAGTCCTTAACCATATTTGTGAGGTGGAGGATCCCTTCTTAGGATGACGTTTTTATATGTATATTGTAAAAAACAGGATTATAAAGAAAGCCAGTTATACTGAAATACAAATACAGTAACCAACAGGGGTGACTTCTTTGTCCCTGACCTTGAGATCAGGAATTCAGTCTCTATATCTAGGAGCCTACCATACAACTGGTGCTCAATAAATGCTCATTGGACAATAAATCCAAGAATAAGCCACACCTACTCCCCTGTTGAGAATCATTGTTTTATTGACAAAAAAGTGTCCTGCCTGCAGCAAATTCAGGGAAAGTATACTAATTACTGAGCTATTGTGAGTCATGCAGTCTAATGTTATGCAGTCTATTCCTGAAACAAGTACTTAGGGCACCTGAAAATTTAAAAATTGATAGCTTTTTAAAAATCAATAAAATTAAAATTCCGAACATGGTATTATCACTTGTAACCTTTGCAAAATGTTCCTCTGCTGTCTGCCAGAAACTGTAGGGAAAGGAAGCCATGGCCCACTCAGAGGCTGATGTTCTCAAATGAGAACAGCAGAGGATTTGAAACTTTTTCCTGCTTTAGTAGGGAGAATAATATTTCCCCCAAATATATCCATGTTCTAACCCCAAGAATCTGTGATTATGTTACCCTACACACAGAAGAGACTTTGTAAGTGTGCTTAAATCGAGATGATTATCCTGGATCATCTGTTGGTCTCAATGAATTACAAGGATCCCTACAGGAGGGAGGCAGGAGAGACGGGGAGGAGACAGAAGCAGAGGTCAGAAGGATGTGTGGCCCAGATCTAATGAATGCAGATGCCCTATATAATCAGGAAAAGCCAAGAAAACAGACTCTCTTCTAGAGCCTCCAGAAGAAACCAGCCCAGCCAACACCTTGATTTCAGCCCTATAAGATCACTGCAGACTTGTGGCCTCCAGAAATACAAGATAACAAAAATATGCTGTTGTTTTAAGTCACAAGGTTGTGGCAATTTATTGCTGCAGTGATAGGAAACATACACTTACCCACATCTAATAAGCAATGAAATGGCCAACACATACAATGTGAGAGAAAGAGCCAAGCACACAGCTTAGCTTTATTGGATATTTTATAAAGGTCGTTTTCAGCCTGGTTGCATGTTGCAGTCACCTGGGAGCTTAAATAGATACATCCAGTTGTATCACTTACATACCAATGCTAAGGCCCCATGAATCAGAATCCTAGAGTAGGAGTATGTGATACCTTGGATCTGAATACGTTAAAGGCGTTCAAGGATTATGACACATAGGGAAGGTTAAGAACTTGCCCCACACTAACAAATCTAGGCTAAGTCATAGTTGGTACACAGCCCTTTCATGCAAGGTAAATATATGCTGCTGTAAACATTCTCATTGGTTAAGACCTTTGGGAATCAAGGAGATGACAAACAATAAAACAAACATGCAATATAAAAGTTTGACTAAGGTTATGGACATATTTCTAATTTGGTTAAAATTAGTATTCAAATTTTCCCTGAAATTTCAATTCACTAACCTAGTCACTAGTACAGAATATGTCTCTCTATGTAACTTCACACCAAACCTGTATTCTGATTAATAAACTGTCAACTTGTAAGTAAACACTAAAACTAAAGGCCTGAAAAATGGCTAAAGCATTTGAGTTATTTTAAATACCCTTATTAACGTTGTAAATGACAATCCATTCACCTCAAATCCTATCTAGAGGTGACCAAAGAAATTGTATGACTCCTAAGCAAACTCGTAATTTTAAAATAAACATTCCTTTCTAGGCCAATGACTAAAAACTAATAAGTAATTAAAAGCTGACTAATTGTATGAATGAAGTACAAATATCTAAGCAAATGAAAACTCTACTATAAAACATAATAGTATATAAAATGTCTGCATGAGACTGTGAAAGATTAACAAAATAATAACACTGATGGAGCATTCACTGTTTCCACACTGATGTCATGGGCTTTACCACACATAGTGCTTTAACAACCCTGCTATCCCAGGGTTTACCTTCACACCACAGAGGCAGGAACAGGGTAAGAAACGTAATGGGCACTGCTAGAACTCAAGGCTAAGTCTGTCATATGGCCAAAGCCATGCTCCTCTGGGTCTCCTCTGCCTCCAGGATTTTAGGGTACAGCCTGGCATCTGACATTCCTTAATAAAGGCTTATTGAACAGAGCAGAATACAATACAAGGAGGGCACCATCAGTACCAACTCCATCATCTCTAGAAATGAACAAACAAAGGAACTGTAGCAAAAAGAGATGCCCACAGAATTCTAATCTTTGGAAGAAAATGAGTCATTTTCTTTTCTGGGCACAAGGCATTGTTATTGTGAAGACACAGCTTCACACTCAAACGAAAACAAAGACGTTTAAAAAAATCTCAAAAGTGAAATGAGAATATTATTGAGCATTACCATCTCTGGGAAACTTCCATACTACATGGCATTCTGTTCTGTGGGATTTTAAAAGTAAGCTGAGTATTTTATTTCCTTCATTAACATAAAAGGATTTGCTGTTAATGACTGGAAAAACAATGTATAGGATTAATCAAAATACAGACTCTCTCACTTGTTCTTTATAAATAAGAGCACTTTCAATCACTAACACAACCCTCCCTGATACACAAAGTTTTATATACAGACAATTAAATAAAATTGATAATAAAAGGCCAACACAGGAAGCAGGAGAAACAAAGAAGGCCACGGACCTCTGTGCTATGATGTTAAGACTGTGCAAGGACATTTCCCATCTCCTTTGCCACATGGATCCCGGCTAGATCCTTCCAATGCGAGGCACCAGCAGGAGGGTGGCCTGGGGAAGAAGGAGGGATGTGCCTCCAGAGGTCCATCTTATGGGCGGGTCCTCCTCTCACTGCAGGGACACCCTTCTGTGATCTGACAATGGCTCTTGTCTCCTCTCCCTCAGTGCTAGGCTTGAGCTACCTGAGGTATCTCAAGAAAATTCTAGTCAACTACCTCTTCCCTTTTGTTGCCTTCATCCTACTAGAAGGCAGCTGCTAGCAATTACTACAGTAGTCTCTGGATCACCCTCCTTCATGTGACCAAATCCTTGTATTACATCTTTTCTCTGAAATTCTTAGAATGGCCTCTGTTTGTTGACTAGACCCTAGAGCCATGTCACAGTGAAACCGGAAGCTTAAACTTGGGGCTGCGCCTCCCCCACACTATGCTGCTGAGCCTGGTGTGACTCTACCGCTTATAAACACTGGATCCCTGTCTGTTTTCTGCACCTCAAGGACAAGCACCCAAAAACAGTTCCAGGACCAAGTAGCTCTAGCCCTGAGGCTGTTTATTCACTGTCTTTCACAAGAACTCAAAGGCAGGCAAAGTGTGAGAGGTCAGTGGAGGCTCAGCCCATATCTGACTTCTCAGAACCAGTTTTAAAGGTCTATATTCAAAAGGCGAAACTTTCCATGCTGATGAAGCTGACTGCAGGATTCTAAACAAAGAACACTAAAACAAACAATATAAACTGATTTTTTGGTAACACAATTTGGCTCAGAGTTTCTTTTTTTAACTAAGAAAGGAATCCCATTCTTAAGGTAAGTTTTTAAAATGATAGAGGTAGAAAGTCATGAGGCAGAAAGTCAGAGCTTAGGGGGAAAATGGCTTTTAAATGGACATTGAAAACATAAATGTATAATTTTTTTTTTCAATGCCCTTTCCATGTGCAGGGTAAGATGGAAATAGTCTTTTAAGGGGAGACTGTAACTTCACTCAAATTATAACCAAGAAAGCAAGCCCAACATATAAAGTACACACATTAACAAATTCTAAAGGTACCCAAGTTCCTCTTTCATAAAAACAGTATGTGTTGCTTCTAATAAAAAGTTTCTATAAAAACTAAATTTTTAATGATTCATTAAAAGCATTTCCGAGGTTCCCTAACTGGACTGCTAGCTGCAGGGACCTGCCTGGATTTGGCAGAGAGGCCCGTGAACAGCTCCGCCAGCCTCCTACTCTACAGAATAGGCGGAGTGAGGTGAGAGAGCCTGGCTGGCTTTGCTAGGCCCTGCCCTCACTGCCCACCTCAGGTGGCTACACCCGGGGCATAGAGCCAGCCTGCGCACTGGCAGGGTCTGGATCCATCAAAATATGTGAATAAGGTCGGGGTCTCAACACGAGTAACACTGTCCTCTGCTCTTCCCCCAGCCTCTCTCTCTTTTTTTTTTTTTTTGCTTTTCTGTATGTTTGTGTATTCTCTTCTTCTTTCTCCTGCCATTGTCCCTCTTTTAGCCTTTTCTTTGTTACTCTCTTTTCCACTCCCCTCTCCGAAACCACCATTACCAAGTAGAGCCAACCTTGACCTTATCATTGAAGATAACCCTGGAGGCATAAAGGTCATAAAAGCCAAGAAATATGTATGTATACCCAGAAGAAACCGCAAAAACAGACACATCCGAGAAGGACACTATTAAATATCTTTTTGTAACCTTGTACAAAGAAAATATCAAACCAACTTGGAGAACAAGCCAAGAGGGATAAAGTACAGATGTGTACAAAGAAAATGACCAGACATAGAGGCAAAACACAACCCCAGACCCCCAGCCCACCCAGAATAAATACAGAGGAGAATGACATCGAGGAATTCAGAAGCCACCCAATCAAACTCTCAGAGATGATAGCAACAGAAGTTGAAAAACAGATAGGCGTGGCAATAGAGAACATCAAGCTAGAGGTAATAGACAAGGTCAGGAAAGAGATGACCAACATAATGAAAGATTTGCTTAGTGAGTTCAGGGTAGACACAGATAAAAAAAAACAGAGGAACTAAGAAAAACAATCAAAAGTTTGAATATACAAATTAGCAAAGAAATAGAGCCCATGAAACAGATCCATAAAGATATCCAAGAAATAAAAAACTTGCTGGAAAGTATACGGAGCCGAATGAATGAGAGCGAAGATAGAATCTCAGAACTAGAAGACAGATCAGGAATTAATGAGAATGAAAAGAAAGACCTCTTAAAAATAGCTAGAGAATATGAAATATCACTACAACATCTGCAAGATGATGCAAAGAGGAACAATATAAGAGTGATAGGAGTGAATGAAAAAGAAGGAGACAATACGAAGGATCTAAAAAGAATATTTACAGAAGTAATGATTGAAAACTTCCCAAGTATGAGAAAAGAACTTGATATACAGATAAGTGAGGCATATAGAACCCCAATTACTCATAACCAAAATAAATCCACACCAAGACATATAATAATCAAGATTCCAGAAATTCAGCAACAAAACAGAATACTGAAAATGATCAGAGAAAAAAGACAAATCACCTATAAAAGTAAACCCATCAGAATCACAGCAGATTTCTCTACACAAACCCTAAAAGCAAGGAGAGCCTGGAGCAAGGTATTTCAAGCCTTAAAGGAAAGCAATCTCTAACCCAGATTGATGTACCTGGCCAAATTAACTTTCAAATTCAACAATGAAATAAGATACTTACATGACAAAGAACAACTGAAGAAATTTATAACCTCCAAACCACCTCTACAAAATATCTTGAAGGAGATCCTGGAGAAGGAAAGAGTCAACTACAACTACAAGGACACTAATAAATTCCTACCAGGAAAGACAAGCAATTGAACTGAGGTGAAACACAGAACCAACAACAGAAAAGATACATGGCAAAAAAGAGTCAAAA
>PVJO010033727.1:0-11787 GCA_004026905.1 Hystrix cristata
TTTTTTTTTTTTTTCAGTACTAGAGATTGAACCCAGGGGCACTCTGCCATTGAGCTCATTACCCAGGTCTTTATATTTTTTACGAGACAGTCTCACTAAGTTACCCAGCTTGTGCTCATGCGATCCTCCTCCCTCAACCTCCTTGAACGCGGAGTTTACAGGGGTGCAACACCACCGGGCTCACCTGAGTCCACGAGCAGATACATTTGATGCAGATAATAGAAGTAGGCTTTGGGGATTCACATTTGAGAATTCAACGTAGAGGGAAAAAGGCCTACATCATTTTCTACAGCACACTGTTACCATTCAGTGGGTTACAAATGCAAAATTGGGGTAAATTTAGTAAACTACTAAATTAAATCATCGGACAGTGTCATAAAGTCTTAAAAGCTTGAACCTAACTTCAAAATCATTTAACAAAAGGAGAGGAGAGTTTCTTATTTAAGAAGAAAAAGCATGCAAATACATGCAAATATCTGTATACATCCCTATATGTTTATACATATACTCAAAAATTTTAAATAATGCTTATAATCGATGAAGAGAAACACTGATTATGAAAACTGCCATTCATGTAATCCTTCCAAATCTCCCTGGTTTTAACTGAAAATGTAAATATAATACAGATTCAATATGACAAACATTAAAAGATACAGTATCAGCTTTTGTGAATTGCGAAACATTTTGAATTACTAATAAATACTTTCAGCAAGTATATTTAAACTGACTTTTTTCCAATTCAGTACAATAATAAAAATTATTCTGTTAAACAATTCAGTAAATTCACCATTTAGTTAAAAAGGAAACAGGTGGAAGACAGGGAAGTTTATTGAAAAACAGTGAAAAAGACTTCTCTGTGTCTTGTTTCTGTTAATAACATATTTGAAAGCCATTAATTTATACATGGCTAAAATAAACTTGCAAATGTGGGCTATGTATCCATCCTGCATTGTATTCTTAAATTGCTTTCTGCCACATATTCTTATGCAGGCTGCATAGTTAGCTACATTACATTTCAAACTTTTTCAAAATGTTAAGTTCAGTATTAATGGCTCCTTCGCTCTGTAACATCCTGCTGAAGCTTCAGGAAGTTGATTAATGATACAGGTCATCTTCTGGCTTTCCTGGAGACACAGCAGTCAGATGCTTGGAAACCGTGCATCGCAAGGAGTGAGGCTTGTATTTAGAAGTCAAGAGGATAGCCCGGATCCGCGACGTCTGTCAATCAAACCAGCCCTCCTGCTCTCTTACAACCAGAAAAATGCAGATAAAAGTGAATGTAGCTGACAAAATAAACAGGGAATTTTAAAAATGGAAAAATTTGAGAGCTCCTTACCATATCTTTGTCACAGGTCATTGAAATAGAATTCTATTATGGGATCATTAGAATCAGAAATATATCTCATTACTGGATTTGTGAATAGAAATAAATTGCTTAATATTCTCAGAGTGTATTGACTTTGCATCACTCATGTAGGCCTGCATACGGAATTAAGAGATTTTACTTATCCCACCTGCCCAGTATAATGCATCTATTTCCAGTTTCCAAGGGTTATTACTAAGATCTGGGTTTTATTATAATAGCTACAGCTCTTATTTAAAAAGGGGACTAAGAGTGATGCCTCCCCAGTGTCTTCCCTTACAGTCTTGATAAATCGATACTCTTTCTGTCTCAGTTTCTTCATCCCACCCAGGTGCCACAGAAAGTGAGCTAATAGCACGGTGGACACTGTTCACGCTAAATTATTACCTTCCCTAATGATATGCCTAATCTACAAAAATACTTGCATAGATAGTGAGGTGTGGATGGAATGCAGGGGAATTTTAGGTAAGTGTGCTTGGCTCGGCGATGGCTTGTCTATAGTTCATGCCCATCTTTCCAGCTTCCTGATTGTCATTGAAGTTAGAGAAAGTACCTTTTCAGGGTGGCTTTTCCCCCCAAAAGAATACTTTGATTGCAACCTTGTTAGATTTAGAAGCATGTCATTAGTCTTTTGAGCTAATTTTGAAGTTTTCTCTCCATTGTAAAAGGGTGGAGGAGTGTGATGCTTTCAGAAGAAAACATCTGTAAATTTTGAAAATGTTCTGTTTTAGAGATTAGACAACCTTCTCATCCTAAATATCTTGACTTACTTGCCTTATTAGCTCAGCCATCAAAAACTTACTTTCAAAAATTTTATTTTTTCATTTTTTGTCTATTGCATGCATATCATAGGATTGAGACTATTTGAAACTGTTGATTCCTAAAACTGAATTTACAAAGGAAAGACAAATCTTAATAATTTTACTTTACTACATTCCGGTTTCAAATAAGTTATCTAGGAGATATGAGCAAAATAAAGTACAAATGGGGCAAATTTAACTTTTTAATATTCAGAGTTGTAAATTCACCCAGATGCAAACCAATCAAATCAGAGTTTGTTCTTGCGTCAGCCTAATAGTGTCAAAACATTATGCACTGAGTGGGAGAGAGGGAGGGACCGTGCATTATCCACTAGTAAGGAATGTCAAGGCAGTAAGTAGTGTCCTTAGCGCTATTTTTGAATAAGGTCAATGGTGACAAGCTTGGCAAAACAAACAACTATTTCTTCATAGACTAGAACTGGCTCTTCGGTGTTCAGAAAAACCACAGCCAGTTGTGATTATTGTTATGATTCTTGCTAAGATAAAAACTTCTGTCACCATTTGTTTTCTCATTATTTATTAGGAAATGAATTATTCCATGATAACATCCTTATCTAACTATTAAGACAGATACATGTATAGCTGATGTATAGTTTGTGTGCATAATGTATAGTTCATGCATATAATAATTCATACATAAAATTTAATTACAAAATAGTACCAACTTATTACAAAACAAAATTTTAAAATTTCAGAAATGTATAAAGTAGAATACTAAAGTTTTAATTTTATGCACTATGCATAGTTTAGATTTATTCCTGTGTTTGCTTATATATATTCTAATGTATAACATTAAGGAAGCTAAAAAATTGTATTTTGAGATATAAACTCTTCTGAAACTTACCTTGGTCCCTTTAACAGAATATCAGGGGCTTGTTTTCGTAGCAGCACCCATTGTGCAGTTTTTTTTTTTTTAAGTGACTGTGTTCTTTACTATAGTGTAGTTGTTTCTATAGAAAATCCCATAGTGAAGTTGTACCTTAACTCCATTTTTCCTATTTTAAAAATTATTCGTCTAAGTAACTTTTTAA
Source organism: Hystrix cristata (assembly GCA_004026905.1). Taxonomy (NCBI): domain Eukaryota; kingdom Metazoa; phylum Chordata; class Mammalia; order Rodentia; family Hystricidae; genus Hystrix; species Hystrix cristata. The sequence goes on from PVJO010033727.1 coordinate 3,216, forward strand.
GTTCCTGAGTATCTCTCTGGAGAAAAAATTTCAATATGATGGTTGACCTGGATTCCAGTGGCTTAGCATTAATTAAATTCTCAGGTAGACTTGGTATCCCTCTCGATATTGGGTTCTTTGAATCACTATTTGAGCAGCTAGGGGACATAAAGAGATTTGCTAGTTTTAGTACTGCTGGTTACTTCTAACCTTGTTAAATTGTGAAATATCCAAATGTGTATTCTTTTAAATATTCTATGCATATGGCTAAGTTTTCTTCTAATGTTAAATGTTTATAGAATGAGATATATAAACAGCCATTAGTAATATGTATTATAAATTTTAATTGTAACTTATACTTGTATTATGCATACACAGTTGTATATACCACACGTGTACAAAGTACGGTACACAATGAAATGGACATGTATGTCCTCTCTGCTCGAGTTAGGCGATAGAACCTGGTAAGCTCCTTGGATGACCCCATGCTCTGCCTGGATTGCATCTTCTTCCACCTCAGCCTCCTGCTGGTTACCATCATACTGATTTTTTTTTTTTTTCAGTGCTGGGGATTGAACCCAAGCTCATCATACTAAGCTATAGCCCCAACAATTTTATCTGCATGTTACTTGATATGAAGAACTTTCTGAAAATGGTGACATTCAATTTTTTTTCCTGAGATGTGTAGAAAAAATGTACAATATATTTAATACACAGTGCATGCTCCTGTGGGTGAAAAACACTGTTTCACAAAACAATACATTCCTTTACTAATTGCAGTGCATTCTGATATTTTTAATGGATTTCACTTAATTTTTTAAAAGAGTAGGTCACAATTACTGCTGGAAACATACAGCCCTACAATGTGTATCTAAAAGCTGCACCATTCTCTCACTATATGCGCATGTATCCAATTTTATTAGATAATACTTGTTTTCTAATTTATTCTCTAACCATTAGTGGATGTGAGTTCACAGCACTTTTCTTTTTTTTTTTTGCTTATTGATACTTGATTTGAACAAACTTTAATTTTTTGCCAATCTTGTATGTGCGGAATTATAATTCATGGTGGTTTAATTTCTGTAAGGTTAAACACATTTCCATGTGTACCTTGGTTGTCTTTTTCTTTTGCTTCTTTTAGTCTTTGGACTATTTTTCAGTTGGTCTTTTGTGTTTTGCTTTTTGATTCATAGGTATTTATATATTCAATTTTTGTTTAATTTGCATTTTATTTTTCTTTTTTGTGTTACTGGGGGTTGAATTCAAAGCCTACACTTCACACTTACCTAAATTCCCAGCCCTTTAAAATTTTTAAAAAATTTGTGAGAGTCTTGCTAAATCATTAGATTTCCCAGGCTGGCTCAGGCTTGCGATCTTCCTGCCTCAGCCTCCCACAATGCTGAGATTACAGGTGTATGCCATCAAGCCCAGCTTTACTCATTTAATGGTGTCATTTGATAGAGTAAAAACCCTTAATTTTCATGTAGATTAATTTCCAATCTTTAAGGTTGGTGATTTTTAGGTCTTGGTTAAGAAATCCCTTTCTACCCTGAGGTTATGAAGACAAAATTGCATATTTTGCCCTACAAATCTTTAATCAATATGAAATTAATTTTTGTATGGTTGGAAGTAGGAGCCAATTTCATCTTTTGTGTATGAATTTACTTGATTATTTCATAATCCCTGCTGCAGTGCTTTCTCCTCACTTCCACAGGCCAACTTTATATTGCCCGTGTGGATCTGCTTCTGGGATCTCCCTTCTCTTCCATCAGTCTGTTTATCCTCATGCCAATATTGCAATGTTTTAATTATGTATCTTCATAATAAGGCTTGATATCTGGCATGGCAAGTTTCTTCAACTTGTCTTTCTTCTTCAGTAATGTCTTGACCTTGGTCCTAAACTCCATAGAAAAATTTTAAGTGAGTTTGAAAACTTTCCCAAAATAACCTTTGGAGAGTTCAATTGGGATAGCATTGACTCTCTAGGTCAGTTTGGGAAGAAGTGGTAGGATAGGTTTTCCTACTCAGGAAACCTGCCTTTCCATCGTATTAATGTCTAACTCTAATGTCTCTCAATATGTTTAATAAGTTCCTCCACAGAGATCTTTCCATCTTGCTCAGTTTATGGTTCGATATATTGTAAATTTGTTGTATATGTAGAAGACAATATATTTAAATGTTTGTTTTATATGCGTGACTTCTCCAGAGTTTCTTTTCAGTTCTAATATTCAATATGTAAATTATTTGAGTTTTTTAAATTGAGACTATCCTGTAATCTACAAATATTGCTCTTCTTCCTTTCTCATCTTTATGCTTTTTTCATTTCTTTATTATAATACTCTGGCAAACTAACCATCTCAAGATGCTGTCAACTCCAGATTGTGTTTCTTGTGAGATGGTCTTGCTAAATTGCCAAGGCCATCCTCGAACTTGCAATCCTGCTGCTTCAGCCTCTTGAATAGCTGGGATTACAGGTAGGCACCACTCTGCATGGCTGTTTCTAGGCTTTTTTAATAAAGGATTTTGAAGGAGAACTTTATCCTGGCACTACTAGTACTGCTCTACTGGCATCGCCGGTCTTCAATTCTGAAAGATACAGTTAAGTAATTATTTGTTGAGAGCATCCGGCTACCAGCATCCTTCATTTTCCCTTTGTTTTTTTTCCTCTTGAGAAGCACTGAAGGTCATTAGGAGGTCACTTGTCCTAGGCACAAGGGTTTGCTCCTTCCTCTCATCCACAGGGGGACAACTTTCCTCATGGTAGCTGAACACAGCCTTGGAGTTATGAGCAGGGGCTTTGCTTTTCTTCCATTAAGAACTGCAGAATCATGGGATTCCACCTGAGGAGGTCTGCTTTCTCATCTTACAACAGGAGTGCCTATGCTCGAGTATCCAGAATTACTAAGCAAATCCACATCTGATACAGGAATACGACCAGCTTTTCTAATTTCCAGTCACCTTTGATTTCTGTTCCCTTTCACCCTTAGTAATTCTTTTTGATCTACACCCATCCTTTAGCTATTCAAATTATAATGGAAAAAGGCATAGCATTTTGATACAAAGAATCTTCAGGCTTTTTAAAAGAAAGTTTATGTTAAATCCAGATAGTTATACTGTCATTATTTTTTTCTTACAATAATAGGATGAATGGGATATTTTATAAAGTGATGCTATAGATTAGCATAAGAAAATCTGCAGAGAGAATAGATACTTCAGATTCAATCACTAAGAATCAAAATGAATCTTTACGTCTAAAATACCTTACTCTATGTAAAGATCAGTAGAAAACTTCATTCTATTAGTGTACAAACCCAGTAAAAAGTATAAAATTTGTCATCCAGAAACCAATAGTATTCATTTTAACTGGACACACAACTACTTACTATAGGGGACTCAGTCAGTTTGGACTATAGCTACCTACGAGTATGTCTGTCTCCTTACTCAATCATCCAAGGGCCCTTTGATAATTAACATCATTCTTTTCTTTTAATTTCAAGTGTCTAGGACCATTCTTGGTATAATCTGGCCATTCATTTTGAGGCAAATTACTCGCACTCCTAGAATTGAGATCTCTTTGCTTTAATATGTGTGGTTGGTGACAGCAAAATACCTCCCAATTTTTTCTGAGATGAAGCACACAGCCATTACTTGTTAGTTGTTTGAAGTTATACTCCTCACAAATAAGTTCCACATATTTATATTGGAGCTCTTTTCACACGTTTACATAGGAAAATAGAAAGACATGAAAGAATATGACATTAAAATAACAGAATGAATTACAACTTGACCTCTGTATATAGAGGAACAGTGGAAAAGGAGATATAGATTTTTGTGAGTGTTTCCCTTTTTTCTATAGAAAGGAGTTTAATGACTCATTTTTAGGACATAAAAATTAAACTTTAGTATATACTAGGTATACTAGTGGTATATTGTACATACACAAGTATACCTAATAGAGCGTTTATAAGCAAACTTTACACCTTTTATAGCTCTTTTACATGCCTGTAGTATATATAAAGATGCTTTTATTGTACTTCAGGGTCAAATTTATGGGAGGGAAAAGTGGAGTGGCTAAAATATAGAAGAGTTTCTTTCGGAACTGAGATCAAGTTACCACGGCTCCTCGTGATACCATACTACAGACAGCCCCTCTGTTTGTTCAAGTCACAGGAAAATGTCATTTCCCATCACGGTCTTAGCTAACAGAGCTTTTGTTGGTGATAATTTTTGAAAGTTGAAAATGTTGGTATTTGGTACTTACAAATTGTTCACTCTTAAAACTGCATTTCATTTAAGATTTTGAATTACAGGACAAGCTCAGTCTCAGGAGGAAGTTTGTATATTTTAGAGCATCTGTAAAATCTAGTCCACTTGAATTTTTTTTTTAGTTTGCAAAATTTTGATGTGTTTTTCCATAAGATTTTGAGCCATTTGTGGGTAGGGACATTTGTCAATTGTAGTTAGTATCTTTATCTCTCAGATATATTGTACTTTACATATGTAATAATGGCAAAAATGATTTCCATTTATTGAACTTTTATTTAGTAGCCGGCTATTACATTAATTTATTAACATTAATGATGTTCATTTATTGACTAAATTATATTTAATGTAGGTATGGTTCTGGACTTTTTAAGCACATTATAGTGTTTGATAGTTATAACACCCTTAGGTATAGGTTTATTATCTTCATTTCAAAGGGGAGGACTAAGTTGACAAGTATTGGCGTTTAAATAGATGACATCAGAGCCAAATTTTAAAGGAAATATGTCACAGTCCACTAGGTGTACTACCTATCTTCTATGGGTTCTGCACTCTATAAATGTTGAATAAATGAATGGTCTTCTTTGGAATATTTATAACGGTTTGTCAATGACATGGTCTGTATTCAACTGTAAGGCACTGTGAAAATTCTAACTTTAGAAACTTTTATCCTGTTCTAAAATAGATAATTTGTTCCCAATAGAAAAGAGCGAACCTTCAGGTGTCACACATTAATAACCTTTGGATGGATTCTGGTGGTTCCAGGGCACCTCCTTTGTTCACACCCCTACACAGTGCATAGATTTGCCATTACACACCCATCAGGGAGGAGACTCCTTTTTCCTCACAAGCATCCTTCTGCTTAGATCACCACTTTGATAAGCACATATGCATCTGAAATAATTTTGAGTGAGATTTTGGACTGAAAAATGTGGTGGGCAGAGAGGAGGGCAGGCACTTGCCTGTCATAGGCGAGGCTCTGCATTGAATCCCCAGCCCTGAACACAAAAATGTGGTGAATGAACCTAATTGTAATCACAGTTATAAAGTAGGAAGTGTATCAAATCCTATTGATCTTGTCGGCATACAGTTTTGCGAAACATCCTCTATGTGTTCTTATCACTATAGCAAAGAGTGTCTGGCACAGTTCGCAAGCTCAGTCAACCTTGAATCAAGACTTGAAAGCAAATAAAGAGAAAGTCATCGTGTGTTACATGGGATAATCTAGAATTTTGATGTAGTTCTTTATTTTAACTCATGTTTGTGTACAGCAATGGCACATTGTAACAATTCATAACTTTTATACACTTTAATATTTTTTCTATGCCAGGAAATACTCAAAGTGCTCTACTAGAATTTTCTCATTCTTTTCCATTTAAATCTCCTATACAGCAGGCACAATTAACTTCACTTTACACATGAAGACACTCAGCAGAAAGAGAAATTTTCAAGAGTCACACAAGGAGCCAGGCACCGAGGCCGGATTCAAATCAATGTGTGTCTAACTCTACAGCCCACATTCTTATATCCTTCCGAGCTGCTACTGAGAGATTCTCATTGCCCCAAGGACAGAGAAGCTTTGATATAGTGCACAATGTCTGCGAACATCTAAAATCTCATAACTGACCCCTTTTTTTTCTACTCCATTGCTCTGGCCCTGATCTCCCACCTCTTTTTCTTGTTATTCCTGTTACTGGGACTGCCATTCACATTGTTGCCAAGCACAGGAGGGTCATAAGTCCAAGCCCTTCTGGGCAACTTAGTGCCTTAGTAAGAACTTGTCTCCAAAAAAAAAAAAAAAAAGTAGCTGGAGATGTAGCTCAGTAAGGCCCTGAGTTCAACCCCTACTACTACTTAAAAAAAAAAAAAAATCCTGGATTGTTATTTCCCCAGCAGGACAACAAAAGCCATGTTACAAAGAGAACCACAACTTCATAGGTGACTAAATTGGGTCATATTTAGAAGAAATTGAATGCTTGCTCTAATGAGATGTGTTTTCCTTGAGTAAGTGGAGTGGGAAGCCACTGGGAGCTTTGGCCCTTTCAACTTCTTGTCTGTCTCAGGACACCAGGCACACCTGTTCCCATCCGGAGCCTGTAAATCCTAAGCAAGGAAAAACTGCACTAGAATTTGAATGAAGATCAAGAATCCAGGTCAGATGTCAGAAGGGAAGTAAATGTTCTCTAAAAGAGAAAGGTTGGAGCTTTGAGATTGGAGATTCCAAAGGTGGGAACTCTGAGTTACAAGATAAGGCATGTGGAGAATGAGAGGGCAACCTCCCTCTTTGTCACTCTCTGTAAGTACAAACTCATACTCTGTGTTTTCCCTTTATCGCGTCCTTTTCTCTCTCCCTCTTCCTCCTCTTCCTCTTCTTCCTCCTAATAACTTCCAGGGATCTGAAAAGACAGGTCTCATAAGGGAAGGAGAGGTACTGGTTTTCCCTTGCGTGTCATTCAGTGGAGGAAATAGTGACCAACAGGCTGCTCCCAAGGTGGGAACCCACGAAATTGGCTTCCCTGATGTTCATTCCAGGTGTCTACTGGTGAGGGAAAGTCAAATACTGCAGAGAGACGGAGGGTCCCCCATATACCCGGATTACAAGGAATTCCATCATTCCACCATTTTCCACCATGGCTCGAGTCCTTCTTATGTTTCAGCCACACTGTATAAACTACTAATCTCAAACTTGCTTTCCATCTCCAAACTCCAGCATCTTTATTACACTTTTTGCAATCACGCGTCATGACTTCTCCAGCCTCCTTCTTCATCAGACAATGTATTCCAGGTCCCTGCTCAAATAGCTGCCTGCTTCGTGAAAACAGCCCTTACCTTTCCCAGAGATGTTTATTTGTTCTTTCTCTCTCTCTTTCTTTTAAGCCACCAAAACACTTATATAGAACACCCTTCTGGGAATTTTATATTTTTGTTACATGTCGTGACTACCTGCCTTACCCACATGTTTGGTTATTGTAAGTTTTATTCTTTTGCAACTAAAAATATTTATGTAAAGTAACAATTTCCCAATTCTCATTTCTGAGGAGAGTTGAGTTTTAATGACTCTGAGGAAAGATTTAAGGCATGTTCTACCTGTTTCAACTACCCAGTACCACCTCTAATCATATGTACAGGAAGAGGTGCAAGAAAGCAAGGTCTTGGTACCATGGATGAAAGAGAATCTTCCACCAATGAGAATGTCGGCCTATTCTGTTCATTACCTCACTGATTGCCAGGAAAAATGTGACTTGTCTGACTGAGCAGGCAGGCACAATCTTTTTCCTCTACTTCTTCTTTGTGTTCCTGAGTCTTCTCCTTTGACTAAGAAGACTGAGCTTCCTAGGCAGAGGATTCAGAAGCGGGTTGGATACATAGTCATACAGAAAAATAAAAAAAAATGTTTTTTGAGACAGAGTCTCACTAAGTCTTAAATTGCCCAGGATAGGCTTTAACTTGTGATCTTCCTGCCTCAGCCTCCTAGAGTGCTGGGATTCCAGGCATGTACCACTATGCCCAGCTCGAGTATTGTATCTTTAACCAAACCCTAGAGGGGTGATTTATTTTCTTCCTCCTAACGTTCTAAGAATCATCTAATCAGAAAAAAAGGTGATTTGCAGCATGGCCAAGAAGACAAAAAGGGGTATTGGTCAGAATGATAGGATGGGATAATGAGATCATTACCTCAATTCCTTCAATTTTACACTTTTCTCTATTTTTCCTTTTTGGTTTGGAGACACATGCTAGGAGCCATGGCTCATGCTTATAATCCCAGACACTCAGAGGCTGAGGCAGGAACATCTCAAGTTTGAGGGCAGCCTGGGCAACCTAGTGGGAGCCTGTCTCAAAATAAAAGCCAACAAAAAAGCTGGGGATGTAGCTCAGTAGTATAGTGCTTGCCTAGCACACACAATGCCCAGGTTCAATGTCTGGTACTGAAAAAAAAAAAGAATAAAAGTGCAGACACATCTGGGGAAAGAGAATTTTAGAATCACAATTATCAGGTCAAATATATTTTTCCTGCGCCTTTATTACCTTCTGCCCGTCTCCCGCCAAACTTTTCTTTTTTTCCTACATTCCCTGCCTTGGTTATTGCTGTCACCAATGACTTTCTCGAGAAAATAGAAGTTAAATGTCATTCTTCCTACGTTAATTCCCCACTTCTAACCCACTTCCAAGATTCATCAAATACATTTCTACATGTATGCATATTTCCAGCACCTTGCATACTGTCAATATAATAGCATAAAATAATAGTAATCTGTGGAGAAAGACAACAGAAAGAGGCAACTGAAACTCTAAGACCCAGGCTCTTGGCCACAGCTTCCAACTAATTCAC
>PVJO010033728.1:0-11785 GCA_004026905.1 Hystrix cristata
GTTATTGGCTGATTTGTTGATAATAGCCATTCTTTGTGGAGTGAGGTGGAATCTCAGGGTTGTTTTGATTTGCATCTCTCGAATGACCAGTGATGTTGAACATTTTTTCATATGTCTATCTGCTGTTTCTACTTCTTCATCTGAGAAGTGTCTATTCATTTCTGCTGCCCACTTTTGGATTGGGTCTTTAAATTTGGGGAGTCTGATTTTTTTGAGTTCTTTATATATTCTAGATGTTAGTCCTTTGTCAGAGGGATAGCTGGCAAAATTTTTTTCCCACTCTGTGGGTTGTCTCCTCACTTTGTTGGTAGTTTCTTTTGCTGTGCAAAAGCTTTTTAACAAGATCAGGTCCCAGTTGTTGATTCTTTGTGCTATTTCCTGGGCAACTGGGGATTTGTTCATAAACTCTTTGCCTACTCCTATGTCTTCAAGAGTTCGACCTATTCTGTCTTCCAATAGATTTAGTGTTTCTGTCTTAATATTTAGATCTTTGATCCACTTTGATTTTAGCTTAGTGCATGGGGAAAGATACAGATCTAGTTTTAACCTTTGGCATGTGGAAAGTATAATGGCCTTATTTATAACTACTAAAAATCAACCTAAATGGAAACAACACAAATGTCCACAAACTGATAAAGGAACAACAGACTGTGTTATAGCTAATCAATGGAATATTATTCACCAATAAAAAGAAATTAATTCCTGTTACTTATAACCACATGGAGAAATTTCAAGTATATTAAGTGAAAGAAGACATAAACAAAGATGATGTAACAATATAGGTTATGTTCTAAAATGTCTCCCAAAGTCTCATGCATCCAGAGGTAGGGCTTTAGGAAAGCAATTGGATGGGGTGGGGGGCTGCTATACTCATTAGTGGACCAATCCATTGATGAATTCATGACTGAATATGCTGTTAGCAGCTGGAGTCCAGTTGGGTCACTGGGGGCATGCCCTGGAAGGATGTATTCTTGCCCCTGGCTCCTCCCTTCTCTTCCCTTCTCTCTCTACTTCCTGGATATCCTGTGGTGAGGAGCTTTCCTCTGCCTTGCCTTCCCATCATGCCAATTCTGCCTTGGAGACAGCTGACCATGGACTTAAACCTCCAAGCTATGAGGTAAATAAATCCTCCACCTTTAAATTGAAGGTGTCAGGTATTTTGCCAAAGTAAGAGGAGAGCTGACTAATGGAAAAAATTGGTACTAACTGTGAGGTTGTTGCTGTGACTATTACCTGACCATGTGGCTGAGAAACCATTGGAACTGGTTTGCTTAAGGAGTCTGAAAAGGTTCAGAGATGTCAGCTAGAGAAGCCTTAGAATGATGTAGGCAGATTGCTGACGGATGATTCTGGTCAGAGCTCAGAAAACCAGAATGCTGATGGTAATACAGACAGTAGAAACCAGACTCAGGATGTTCAGATGGAAACAAGTATTCCACTGGCAGTTGGACCAGGGGCCATGTGGGTTTTATTCTGGCAGAAAATTTGTCTACATTTTGCTAATATTCTGAGACTTTAAAGGAGACTGTGATTAGAGGCAGTGGACTGATTAACCTGGCAGAAGAAATTTCAAGGTAGCTAAACATTCAGGCTGTGGCATGGGTGCAGCTAGCTGCATTTATCCAGATCTACAATGAGAATCAGAAGCAAGGAGTAAGGGTCAAAAAATGTGAAAAGTTTAACGTTTTACCAAAAAGGAAGCACCTGCAAAGTTGGGGCTCTGAAAAGAATGCTTGCTGAAAAGATTAGCATTATAAGGAAGCCAGGACTTTGCATCAGAACAATAGGAAAGATGGTTTGATGCATCTCAAGAATTGGCCAGACCCCACCCTTCAATTGCTCAAGGGTGAAAAAAAAATAAATAAGCTTCTTTCAAAGATTGCACAGAGAAGAGAGCCCCGGGAAGCCCTGCTCCTTCACAGCAATTAGGGAAGTGTTTCCCAGAGTTCAGCCATCCAGCTCTCAGCCATCTAGGCACTTAGAGGCTACTGAAACCATGGTCCATGGAGGCCCAGCTATTGCTCTAGATGGCAGCAGACCTTGGCATCATGCATATGGTGCTTGTTATGCAAGTATGCAGAATGTAAAAGTTATGGGTTCATACAGGGTTCCACCAAGATTTCAGAGGAAGGCCCGGGAGATTGAGCAATGTGCCCCCGAGATGATGATGAATGAAGCTATGAGAGTAAAGATGAAGGCATGGTGGAGACTGCAGGTCTTTAGATTCCAGGAATGTAGAACATCTGCTGAGGAAAACCACAGAAAAAGAGCAGAATCAAACCAACAGCCATATGGGCTGTAACCAATAATCTCGTACGCACGAGACTGCCCAAACCCTTTGGGACATATATCTCACCAAAATTTTCCATGGGTGCTGGACATTGAACTACAAGATTTAATATTGACCCTACTGGCTTTACAGACTTGCTTTTGTTTGATTTCTTTCTATACCCCCATTCTTCCCATTTGGAATGGAAATGTTTACCCTGTGGCATTATGCATTGGAAGTATTTAACTTCCTTTTTGATTTTTGTAGCCACTCATAGCACAGAGTGTGCTTTGAGTCTCAGAGACTTTGCACTTATACTTTTCAGAAGTACTGGAATTGTTAAAACTTCGGTGACTTTTAGAAATGGGCAAAATGCATTTTGCAAAACAAGATGGACACGAACCTTTTAGGGACCTGAGAGGAGTGTCATGGTTTAGGTCTACGTTGTTCTCCAAAGTCTCATACATTCAGAGGTAAGGTTTTTGGAAGGTAATTGGGTACGGAGAGTGTTATATGCATCAGTAGATTAATCTATTCCAATGTGCTGTTGGGGGGGCTAGTTAGAGGCGTGTCACTAAAGACATGACATTCTTGTCCCTAGCTCCTCCTTTTTCTCCTCCCTCTGGCTAACATGAGCTGAGCAGCCTTCCTCTGCCATGCACTTTTAGCATGCCATTTCTCCCGTAGAGCCAGCCAACTGTGGAGTGAAACTACCCAACCATGAGTCAAATGAAACCTATCTTCATGTAAGTTGTAGGTGTCGGGTTTTTGTCCAAGTAATGGGAAACCTATTACAGCCAGTATGCTTAGCCTGAGCTTCCAGGCATTCGCCAGTACAAGCAATATCCCACTCTCCCAGGCGCTAGACCCGCTTAGTGGACTGTTTCTGGGCCAGTTCCAGCACTACACTGCCCCCAGTTACATTCGACTCCAAACTAGCCCCAACATTGCAGCATCGCGGGACTTCAGTATGCCGCACCAGCCGGTCCCCGTGGAAGAAATCCCAGGCCTCCCCAAAGCCAGGCAGGCCCCTATCTTAGTCATTTGCTTGTTTCAGAAACATAATAATTCTCATTCGCAACATACGGTAGAGAAGTTTTATTTTGGTTCATGGTTATAGTTTATTGTAGCCTGAATGGCAGCGGACCATAACAGAAACGCTGCTCATACCACGGCATCCAGGAAACAGCCAAAGAAAGGAGGAGCCAGGAGGAAGGCACGCTGTTTAGATCATGTCTTCAGTGAGATGAGCATCTTCTGAGAAAACTCTACCTCCTAGCAGCCAGTCATCCACACTGCTCCGCGATTCAGCCACCTCCCGAAAGCCCCACCCACGAACGCAAGAGGTCTCGGGGAACATTCTTGGTCTAAACTGTAACATTCCACACCCGGTCCCCAAAAGACTCGTGCATATGTCTTCATGCAGATTAAATTTAGTGCAGCTCTAATAGTTGTCAAACTCCTAACAATTTCAGCATTGCTAAAAAATCTGAGTCCAAAGTCTCCTCTGAGTCTCAGGGAAAACTCTCAGCTATGAGTACCTATGAAATCAAAAAATCAAACACTTCCAACATATAATGGCTCAGGGTAAATAGTCCCATTCCAAAAGGAATAGGGAGATAGAAACCAATGAGACCAAAGCAAGAACAAATCCCAGCAGGGCGAACATTAAACTCTATAGCTCCATGTCCATCACTCAGGGCAAAGATGTGAACTCCAAAGGGCTTGAACAACCCTGTACCTACAGTGTTGCTAGCTGTAACTCTCCTGGCCTATCTGAGGGGTTTTGCTCACTGCCTGCAGCTTTCCTTAGAAGTTCTACATTCCTATACAGGATTAAAAATGGTAGAGTAGAGGCTGGCAATGAAATACAGCCTGTCTGGGACCTGGGATCAAAACAACTAGAAAACAATAACTTAAGTAGATCTCTGAGAATCAAAAGAGAGCTTACAGGAAAACTAGAAACTATAGAGAAGCTGGAGAAATGGAGCACAATGCAGAAAATAGAATGAAGCAACTGGGAAGAGAACTCCAGCCCCTGGGGAGGGGGACCTCTCTCCATTGATACAAGAAATGTTTAATCAGATGCCATTTTGGGAAAAGGTTAATTATCTAAGATTGAGCTACAGAATAACTATATTTCAAGGTTTCTGGTATCACCCTACCATAGTGACTGGGTGGGCGATGGCCATAAAAGAGTTACAGAGAGGACACAGGTGAGACATTGACACCTGCCCCCAGAAATTTAAACTCAAACTGGGAATGACACAAGGGTCCCACCCACCAGGGTGAGAAGATAGGCCAGTCATGCGAGGCTTTTGGAGGGTGCTGGGCATGAAAATGTTGGTATTAAGTCCAGTAGAATGCTTGACCCACAGAGGGACATGGAAACTGAGAGGGGCTGGAGTGACTACAGCCTTAAGGTGAATATTATTGACCAACTACATCTAGCAAGAAAGGCGGGGCATGATTCATCACACACAAAAAATGAGTGTGGAAACAAAATAGGTCTTAGCAGTGACTCAATATCCTTCCCTCATATTGGTGGATTCCAATACACACTGCAGACTCTGGAAAGAAATCTGTCATTCAAAAATACAGAGGACTTTTTTCAGACTCATTTTTGTTTTTTCCTTATTGCTTTGGGGAGTGTTCCCCCCCATCATTTTTTTTTCTTGTTCTTAATTCTTTATTACTCTGTTTTTCTTCTTTTTCTTGTTTTTTTTTTTTCTATTCTCTTTCCTCTAATTCTATTAGTTTTCTTTTACTCTTTAACAGGATACTTTAATCTCACTTTTCTCTCCTCTTTCTCATCGTCCTTTTCTTTACTTATCAAATTTTACTTCTTTCTTTCCCCATTCTTCACCTACTTAATCTTTACTAGTATTACTATTATTATTCTTTAGATACATAGTTAACTTTATGCTATTATTGTTAATTTTTTTATTGTAAATGGTGGCATAGTTTTCCTTTTTTACTTATTTTTTATTGGTACATGTTTGAAGTACATAATGATTACATTCATCTTGGAATATTGGTATGCGTACATCATATTTCTTAATTCTTTTTTAAGCCCCTCCCCTCGCTTCTTTCCCCTCCTCACATCTGTTGGAACTCTTCATACATGTACACACTTCACAAATTTCCCTTCTCCTTTTTCAAAAATCTGATTTGCCTCCCCTTCTTCCCTCCATCTCTCAGTTCCCTTCCCATATTCCAGAGCTCCAGCTTACTATCTGCTATAGTTGTTGCATATAGTAGATATTTATTATATTTCACTATTTGGCTTGTCTTTGTGTCTATAATTATAGATCTCTTTTCCATGGTTAAGGGGGGTATAATGATAGCTTTTATTAGTTCTTATAGTATGTCAACATCCACTATGTCTTTGATTCTATTATGGTTGCTGATTGTATTGCTATTGTCAGGGTAGCATACTTGTTGCAATTTTTTTGTTTTTACTCTATGCTAATCCTGATTTGTAATTCTGTCATCAACAAAATTGTGGTTCATTTCAGGAGAATTTTGTGCTGGGCCAATTATGTTGCACTTTTTTCTCCCAAATTATTGTAGGTGGTTGGGTCATGGGACAGAGGCAGAAGGCTATAGTTAGCCACACCCAGAATACATCACTGAAAAGCAGATACTAACTAAAGAGATCATCATACTACATAGCAACAAAATATTTTGACTATAATTGACCCATTTAAAAAAAAAAGAAACATGAGAAGACAAGACAGCAAAATGCCTCCAGAAACTTCTAACTCCCCCAAAGATGATCCATGAAGCACTGATGAAGAGCAAATGAGAATTTCCACATTTCTGGCTTCTTCACTGCACTTTCAGATTCACTAGCACAGCTTCATGCAGTGTCCTCTTGGCAGCACACTCACTGGCTTCCCAGGCCTTTTTCTGAAATCTGATTGGAAGCCTTCCTGATTCCACAACTCTTACACTTTGCAATTCTGTAAAACTAGCATCATGTGGATGATGCCAAAATCTGCTGCCAGTTCAGGTAGCAGCCAGACCACTTTGAATCATGGCTGCAGGGGCCTCAGAATGGCTGAATACTATGGACTGAATCCTGGGATATCAATTTCCTAGGCAACTTTTCCTGAATAGGACCTCCCTTCACAAATGAAACCTTTATAGCCTTGCACATTTGAGCTTGAAAATGGAGGGTTTGTACTGATTCCTACAAATGCTCTCAAGCCATTTTTCCTATTGTCCTTTTGTAAAATACTGGGCTTCCTTTTAATGTTAATCTCTTCAGCAGACAATCAGTCCTGGACCAAAACTTTCCCCAACTCTAGAGGCCCTAATTTTACAGGTGCTACCAGCAAAATTTTTCAAATTATTCAGCTCTGCTTTTTGCTCCTGCTTCCTATGGTAGATATGGCTAAAAACTGTCAGCAGTACCATGGCTGGCCATGGACTCATCATTGGGCTGCCTTGAAATTTCCTCTCTCAGATTATTTAGCCCACCACTCTTAATCTCATTCTCCCACAAAGTCTCAACACATGAGCAAAATGAAGATAAATTTTCTACCAGATGATAACAGACATGGTCTTTAGCTCAACTACCAGTGGAGGCCTTGTTCCAAACTGAAAATTCCTGATCTTGGGCTTAATTGTCTGTATTTTTATTAACATTCTGATCTTCTGAGCTCTGAGCAGAAACTACCATCAAGCTCAGCTTACAGCATTCTAGAGTTTCTCTAGTTGGTATCACCAAACCTTTCCAAATTCTTCCCATGAACCAGCTCCAGTGGCTTCTAAACCACATGGTCAGGTAACAGTCACAGAAATACCCCTAGTCCTGGTACCAAAATCTGTCTTAGTCATTTTCTCATCACTGAGGCACAATACCTGACACCCACAACTTAAAGAAGAGGTTTATTTTGGCTCACAGTTACAGTCTGTGGTTGGCTGGCTCCAAGGCAGAAAATGGTATGGCAGAGGGGCTAGCACGTCATGAGCTAAATGACCAACCTCGTCCAACAAGACCCTACCTCCTAATGGCACATCAGCTATAGTGCCTCCATGATTCAGTCACCTCCCAAAAGCCCTACCTATAAGCACATGGGGACTTTGGGAGACATTCATGATCTAAACCACAAAAGCCCCAGAAACCCTAGTTCCATATTACTTCTGGTACTAGGCTGACCACCATGACTGTAGGCTTTAGACTTGCCCAACAGAAAGGCAGGCCCCACATTCTAGTCATTAGGCTGGTGGACTTAGCTCTCATACCAGCCCCTTCAGATATAGGATGTATCAGGTATAGGATGTATTAGTCACTTTTCTTCACTGAAACAAAATACCAAATACTCACAATTTAAAAGAGGAGAGGTTTATCTTGGCTCATAGTTTTGGCCCATGGTTTTCTGGTTCCAATAAAGAAACATCATGGTGGAAGGGGCTGGTGGAAGAAAGCTATCAACATATGACAGCCAAAAAGTAAAGTGAGGAAACAATGCCAGAAAGGAAAGCAAAAATTATATTTATTAAATCATACCTCCATGACCCCCCCAGATACACATAGGGGTATGATTTACTAATCTGCTAGGTGTTTCTTAATCCAAGGAAGTTAACACATCAGGATTAGTGGTCACATAGGATACAGACCTACCAAGCACCAAGAAATCCTTTTGATCTCTGACTTCAGGCCTATTCAACATGAAGTCATTTCCCCTGGCTTCAAATATCAAGAAGGCACCCATGGACATAGCTTCAGGCCTCTCCAAGGATAGGCTAGTTTACAGGCCAGAACTCATCCTAGGCTCCAGATCATCCTCCATTGTCCCAGACCCCATGCAGGACCCAGCTCTAGGAGGGCCACAGCCTCCAGATGAACCACGATCCAGACAGTCTTTGGCAGACCGAGAGTCTAGCCAGTGATGATGAAACTTTTAGAGACCAAGTTCCCAAACTGAAACCCAGAACTGACTTATTTAACATAAAGTGACAATATTGCAATTGTATCTGAATACTGAGGTTTTAAATAGGAAAAAAACAACTGTTATCTCATGCTCTGATACTGGGGTGACTTGGTTCACATGTCAACAGACAGGGCTCAATGTGCCCACTGCAGTACACATGCCATAGTTTTGCCACCACTGGTCTAGGCATGCACTGATAGACTCCACTGGTAGGACTGACCCCAGTGCCCTAAGATCATCACTGCAAAACTAGGATTCATGCCTGTCCCAATGGATTGAGGAGGGCTCCAAATAATTCCCATGAGAACCAGGTTCTAGGTTTATACCAAAGGCTAGCTGATTCCTGCAGATTCGAGCTCAAGGCCCACCCCAATGCCAGGCTAGCCCCTATAGACCTAGACTTCAGGCTAATCCAATGGGTACAGACCCCGGGCCCATCTTCACAGACCCAATCAATAGATCAATACCATTAGATCTAGACCTCATGCCTAGCCCCTCTGATCTAGGCACTAGCCTACCCACCTGCTGATGAAGGCAGCAAACCAGGATGCCTTGAGACTGTAACAGTAAGCCTACATACAGACCATGCCAGATGATCTGCCCAGAATGTCTGATTGCACTGGCTGGTGAAAGTTTTCCCAAAATTAGTTTACAAAGATTGGAATAAGTTCCTGTTTCTTAAAACATGTAAGCATCAATTCAAGGCAAAAAGAAGCATGCAAATAAGTCATAGCATCACAAAAAAACTACAATAAATATTTGAGACTGGTACCTGATCCCAAAGCAATGGAAATGTATGAATTTCCTGAATAAGAATCCAAAATAATTGTTTTAAAGAAGCTCAGCAACCTACAAGTACAGAGAAATGAAACCAGGAAAACAATAAATAACCATCCACATGAGAAATATAACAGAGAGACTGAAATTACATATTTAAAATATCAAAAAATTTCTCTCTGAAATTGAAAATGAAATAAATGGAAAAAATGCAAGGGCTCACATCAGCAACAAATTTGATTAAACAGAGGAAAAAATGCATGTAGTCAAACAAAGGGTATTTAAAAATATACAGTCAGAGGAAAAAAGGAATGAAAGTGAATGAAGAAAACTTATGAGACCTAGGGCTGGGGATTTAGCTCAGTGATTCGAATGCTTGCTTTGCAAGCACAAGGCACTGAGTTCGATCCCCAGCACCACAAAAAAAAACAAAAAACAAAAAACTTATGAGACCTAGGCAGTATTAAAAAAGCAAATACTTGACTTACAGGAGTTCATGAAGGAGAATAAGAAGACAAAGGAGTATAAAATGTATTTAAAGAATTACTAGGGAAAAAAAACTTTCCAAATTTGGAGAAAAATATAGAAGAAGTTCAGAGATGTTGAAGTCCCCGATCAGATTCAATCCCAACAATATCTTTAATATCAAGATATATTAAATCAAAGTGTCACAAATCAAAGACAGGCAACAGTCTGGGAATAGCAAGGAAAAGGAAGCAAATAACATAAAAGATGTTCTAAAAAGACTAGCAGCAGATTCCTCAGGAGAGACCTTGCTGACCAGGAGAAAGCAGGATGACACACTCAAGAGATGGAGGGGAAAATTCCAAGCAAGAATATTGTGTCTGGCAAATCCAACCTTTAGAAATGAAGAAGAGATAATGACTTTCCCAAACAAATGAAAGCTGAGAGAAATCTTCACCACTAGGTTTCTCTTACAAAAATCCCACAGGGACATCTTCAAACTATAAGAAAGAGACACAACTTAGTAACAAAAAAAAAGAATGAACGTATGAAACTTACTAGTACAAGTAAATGCATAGTCAAACTCGGAGTACTCTACCACTTTAATAATAGTATGAAAATCAAGTATTTCTTTAGTTTGAAAGTTCAAAGACAAAACTATGAAAATAACGGCTACAATAATTTGTTAAAATATACACAGTATTAAAAGATGTAGACTGTGACATCCAAAATTCCAAATGTGGGAAGTTACAAGAAAATGCAAGGAGTATTATTTGATTAAAATTAAGTCAACATTTAGCTAGATTAAACAGGAAAAAAAAGAAGATACAAATAAGCAAAATTAAATATGAAAAAGAAGACATCCACAACTGATGTCACAGAAATTTAAATTCTTCCTAAAAAAACTGAAGAAGAGGAAATGCTTCTAAATTCATTTTAGGAGACCAGCATTATTCTTAGACCAAAGGCCTACAAAAACACTACACAAAAACAAAATCACAAGCCCAATATTACTAATGAGCATAGGTGGAAAAAAGCAAAACACTAGCAAACTGTATTCAACAGCATGTTAGAATGATTAGGTGGGATCTACCCCAGAAATGAAAGGATGGGTCAACCTATGCAAATCTAAAATTATGATATAGCATCTTAACAGAAAGGACAAAGAGCGTATGATCATCTCAGTAGTGCAGAAAAAGCACTTGAAAAAACCCAACATCTTTTCTTGATAAAAGCTCTTAACAAATTCAGTGTAGGAGGAATGCACCTTAAAAGAGTAAAAGACATATATGGCAAAATTGCCATCAAACTGGACAGCGATAAACCAGCAGCCTTTCCTCTAAAATCAAGGTGAAGACAAGGACACTCATTCTAGACACTTTTTCAACATAATACTGGAAGTTCCAGCCATATCACTTGGGCCATGGTTAAA
Source organism: Hystrix cristata (assembly GCA_004026905.1). Lineage (NCBI taxonomy): Eukaryota > Metazoa > Chordata > Mammalia > Rodentia > Hystricidae > Hystrix > Hystrix cristata. Next base: position 10,886 of record PVJO010033728.1, read on the forward strand.
AAAGGCATCCCAGGGGCTGGGGATTTAGCTCAGTGCTTAGAGTGTTTGCCTCGCAAGCATGAGGCCCTGAGTTCAATTCCCGGTACCAAAAAAAAAAAAAAAAAAAAAAAAAAAAAAAAAAAAAAAAAAAAAAAAAAAAAAAAAAAAAAAAAAAAAAAAAAAAAAAAAAAAGTTAAACTGTCTCCGTTTGTCAATGACTTAATTTTGTTTAAAAACCACTGAAAACTCCACCAAAAAGTGTTAGAACTAATAAATTGTGTAAAGTTGCAGGATAAAGGCTACATCCAAACAAATTAATAACATTTTATACACCTACAACAAACTATCCAAGATACAATCACACTTACAATAGCTACTTACAAAATCAACTACTTAAGAATTAACTTAACCAAAGACCAAATGACTTGTACACTGAAAATCAAAAACCTTCATGAAATAATTCAAAGACCACTCAAGTAAATGGACATCCAGTGTTTGTAGATTGGAAGAAGTAATGTTACAATGTCTACCCAAAGCAATCTACAAACTTAATGCAACCCTTATCAAAGTCCAATGATGTTTTCAGAGAAATAGAAAAAAATCTAAAATTTGTGTAGAAACACAAAAGACTCTGGACCTAAGCAACTGAGCCAAAACTGCCAGCTAGAGGCACCACACTACCTGATGTCCAAATACACTACAACAAAATTATAGTACACAAAGCAAAGTACTAGCATAAAAATAGACACATAGGGTAATAGCATAGAATATAAAGGGCAAAGCTAAATCTGCACATTCACTGTCAACTTATTTTTAACAAAGATGCCAAAGAACACGTGATGAGGAAAGGATAGGACAAAGGGGTAGAATAGATATTTTGTTTAAAAAAGAAAAAAGAGAGATAGTATTCAAAAGAGAGAA
>PVJO010033730.1:0-11785 GCA_004026905.1 Hystrix cristata
ACTCGAGATGAGTTCTTAAGAAATCACCTTGAGCACTATTTATTCCAGAACCAGATGAGAAAAGAAAGGAAAAGTTTAGAATTTCGTAAGTTTAAATTGGGCAGATCAGACTCCCTTTTATCAGATAGCGAGTGCAACATATAGATGACAGCTTTGAGAAAGAAGAACAAGAATAAAAATTAACTATGTGTTTACAAAGTGATAGAATTTCAAAGGAAATGGAAGTAAAACTGATAGAACTGAAAAGAGAGATAGACAAATCCAAAGTTATAACTGTTGATGTAAAAACTTCTGGCTTAGAAACTGATAGAATAAGTACAAACAAAATTCTTAAGGATAAAAAGTACCAGGAAAAATTATCACTCACATTGCAATAATTATCATTAAGAGAAAGTTGAGAACAAAATAAGCAGAGTACATATTTCATAATGGAATCAAACTAGAGCTCAGTTATAAAATGTTCTGGAAAGCCCCCTAAATACTTAGAAACAATACATTTCCAGGAAACTCATACTTCAGAGGAGAAGACTCAATGAAAATTAATAACTACATTTTAACTGAATTAAAATAAATACACAACGGGGCAAAGTTTGTGTGGTGTGGTGCTGCTAAAACAGTGCTTAGAGAGAAATTAATTCCATTAAGTGAATATATTAGAAAAGAAGAAAATCTAAAATTGGTAACCTAAACTTATAATTTGAGGAATTAGAAAATGAAGAGAAAATTAAACCTAGATAAAGCAAATAAAGGAAGGAAATCATGAAAATTAGAGAGGATATCAATAGATAAAAGATCAATAAAAAGAAACAAAGCCAACAAAATGAAAAATTGGCTCCTTGAAAAGTTCAATAAAATTGAAAAACTTCTAGCTAGCTAACCAAGAAAAACTTACCAAGGAGAGATATTATGATTAACTTACAGAAATTAAAATAAAAGAGAATATTATAAGCAACTCTATATGTAAATATAATAACATAGATGAAAGATATTTTCTACTCTATAAGAATTCATTTGAGGAGAAATAATCTATAGTCATATATATTTCAAAGAAATTAAGTGTGTAGTAAATATATCTTCCAAAAAAGAAAACAACAGGCTCACTTGGTCTTCCTGTTTTTTTAAACATTTAAGCAAGAAATAATGTCAATTCTACAAATAAATTCCAGTAAATAGAGGATAAGAGAGTGCTTCCTAACACATTTTATTAGGCTAGCCTTAACTTCTTACAGAAAAAAAAATGTTACAAGAACTGAAGTTATCAACTAATATCTACTGTAGGCATATACATGACCAATGATCCTTAACAAAATACAGCAATATATGAAAGTGTTAGGCACCACAACCAATCGGGATTCCTAGGAGCACAAAGCTAGGTCAATATTCCAGATTCTAACAAAGTAATTCACTATATTTTCACATCATATTAATCAACTTCCTTGCTGCTGTGACAGAATACCTGACACAGTTCAAAGGAGGAGATTCCTCCTTCACCATTCGGGGGATTCAGCCCATAGTTAGCTGGCTCCGAGGCACAAGCAATCATGGTGGAAGGGCGCGACAGAGCAAAACCATTTACTTTGTGGTGGCCAGAAAGAAGAGCAGAAGAAAAATGCCAGAGAGGAGGGGGCCAGGGACCAGTCATAGACCCCAAAGCTACAACTCTATTACACACCCAGATACATCAAGATACATGCTTCACCGATTCCCTGTGCTGAGCCCAACGCAAAAATGGCACTCTACCCTAAATGTCACATCCCAGCCTCTACTAATGTCTTATACAAACATATTTCTTTAAACCATATGTGATCTCCAAATAAAAACAAACACAAGTTCATAGTTTCACCTAACATGATGCACATATCCCATGTAGTACCAGAAGTGCAACAAAACTTTCCCAAAGTCTCCGCAGTTACAGTATTTTTCAAGGGTCAAGTCCCTTTTGAGATTCAAGGCAAATCCTTAGCTCTGAACCTCTAAAAAACCAAACAAACAACAATAACAACAACAACAAAAAAAAAACCAAGTTATTAATCCCAAGGTACAATGGCACAGGTAAACATTCCCATCCCAAAAGGGAGAAATAAGGGGATAGAAAAGAACAGGTCCAAAGCAAGACCAATACACAACAGGGCAAACATAAAATACTGTACTTCATGTTTGGCATCTGGGGCACATGGTGGAAAGATGTGAATTCCAAAGGGCTTGAGCAACCCCACTCTATCACCTCGCTACCTCTTTCTTGGGCTAGCGCCAATCATGGCTTGCAGCTTTCCTTGCCAGATATCCCAAAAGTCTTGCACCTCCAGCTTCCTTAGGTCTCCACTACACCTTTGGCTTTATTCCCACAGCTTTACACACTGCATCCTCAGGGGCTCCTTGCCTGGCCTCCCAGGCTTTCCTTTGAAGTCTGAGTAGAAACTTCTCCGACTCCACAACTCTTGCATTCAACATTGGGTGGGCAATGCCAAGGTCTGCTGTCAACAGAAGCAGTATCCAGGCCTTCTTAGAACATGGCTGCTATGATCTCTGAGTGCCAGAATTTCTGAGCATAGTGATGTGAATCCTGGAGAACCAATTCCCTCAGAGGCCCTTCTGAATTAAGTCTCCCGAAGACATTCTTCTCAAATGAAAAGTTTATACTTTTCCATCCTTGAGCCTGTGTTAAGTGGGATCTTGTTCCTTTCTGAGATACCTCCAAGCTGTCTTTCTTCTTGTCTCAGTTTAAAGTACTTGGTTTCTTTCTAATGGTACTAATCTCTTCAGCAGCCATACCTCCTTTGCCCCCCCACCAACTTTGTGTATGGTTCCTTCTGGGCCAAAATTTAAATTTTCAGAATTTTTCTGCTCTGCTTTTCCACCTAAGTATCACTATAAATCTGGCTAAAAGCAGCCAGCAGTATCTATGACTGAACACAGGCCTGCCTTTCAGTTTCGTTTGTCAGCTCAGTTAATCCACTTCCCTTAAACTTAGTCTCCTAAAAAGTCTCAGGAAACAAAATATTTACCAGAGTATAACATAAATAATCTCTAGTCCAATTGCCAGTGGAGCCCTTATTCTCAGTTGAAACCTCCCTGAGCCTGGCCCTTACTGTCCTCATTTCTATCAACACTCTGGTCTTCTGCACCGTGGCCAGAATCACCCATTGGGCTCTTCTTACAGCATTCTAGGGCTTTTCTATACCACATAGCCAAACCTTTCGAAACTCCTCCTGCAAATCAGTTCCAAATGCTTCTAAATCACAGGGTCATGTACATGCATAGCAATGCCCCACTTCTCTGCTACAATTTTCTGTATCAGTCACTTTCCCTTCTGAGACATAATACCTGACACCCACAATTTAAAGGAGAGGCTTAATTTTGCTTGTTGTTTCATGGAATAGAATACATGGCAGTCAGGCTCAAGGGGAGAAATAATCTTCACAGAAGGGCCTGGAAGAATAAAGCTGTTCGGTTCATGGCTGTTGGGAAGCATAGCAGAGGAACAGTGTTACAGAGAAGGAGGTGAGAGACTGGAAATAGACTCCAAACCAAGCCCTCATTACCCACTCGGACACACCCAGAAGTCTGCTCCACCAATGCCCTGGGCAGATCCCAAAGACAATCAAATTGACACTCCACCCTAACTGCCACACACACTAACAAAAAGCTATAAAATCTTATAAATAGATGCAGTGAAAGCAGTTTTGAATGTTTTATAGTTTTCTTTATAAAACCTCTCAGCAAAATAAGTGCACAAATAAATGTCCTTAGCATAACAAGGGATAACAACAAAAAGCATACTGACAACATCACACTGAATGTTTCCCTCCTACAGTTGGGGAAAAGACTGAGTGTCGTTTCTCACCAGTCTTCTTCACTACTCTACTAGAAGTCCAAGCTCAAGCAAGAAGAAAAATAAACCAAAAGCATACACATAAGAAAGAAAGAAAGAAAGAAAGAAAGAAAGAGAGAGAGAGAGAGAGAGAGAGAGAGAGAGAGAGAGAGAGAGAAAGAAAGAAAGAAAGAAAGAAAGAAAGAAAGAAAGAGAGAAAGAGAGAGAGAAAGAGAGAGAAAGAGAGAGAGACAGAAAGAAAGAAAGAAAGAAAGAAAGAAAGAAAGAAAGAAAGAAAGAGAGAGAGAAAGAGAGAGAAAGAGAGAGAGACAGAAAGAAAGAAAGAAAGAAAGAAAGAAAGAAGAAAGAAAGAAAAGTCTGTTTAGAATGAATGTGATTTTCTATTTAAAACATCTGAATAATCTTTAAGAAAGCTTCTAGAACTAATAAGTTAATTTAATGAGAATACAGGGGACAAGGTCAATATGCAAAACCCCACTGGTTCCTCTATAGCTGTGAGGAAACACTGAAATAATTAAATATTAAAACACTAACTTGAATATAAATTAATATTTCTAATAACAGCACTAAATAAAATGAAATACATAAGTTTAAATCTACAAAATCTGTACATAATTTGCATGCTTAATACTGTAATAAATTAATAAAGGAAATACAAGATTTTCCAAAAGAATGGAGATATATCTCATATTTGTGATTTGGAAGGTTCAACATTAGTAATATGTGACTTCTCCCTTGTTTGAGAATATGTTAAATGAAATTTTGATCAAAATCCCTCTAGTGGTTTTTTTTTTGTCACCAACAAGAAGCTGATTCTAAAATCTATTTGGAAAGCCAAAGAAACTAGAACAACCTAAATAATTCTGAAAAAGAAAAACAGCAACATGAGAAGACTCACCATATCCAATTACAACACATAATATAAAGACTCCACAGTCATAAAGAGCATGATGGTAAAAGATTAGATAGACCCATCAAAAGAAAACAATAAAAAGCCCAGAAATAGAATTATAAAAATATCATCAATTTATACAACTGGCAAAGATGCAAAAGCAATTCGGCGAAGGACATTCTTAATCAAAAAGATTAATTATCATCTTTTCAACAAATTATCCTACAACAATTAGACATAATCTACAAAAAATAACTCTCTGTACATGCCACACTTCATACAAACTACCTCAAAACGTATCAGACTAAACATAATACTGTAACAAACTTCTAAATATAACCATTTTATAGAATATAGACATCATTATGTATATTTTAAATAAACACAATAAAGTCTATTTTTTAAAAAATAAAAAGAAATAGGATTTCTAGGTGAAAACATTGGAAAAAAATCTGTGACCTTATGTTTGATGATGAGTTTTTAGATACATCAGCAAAAAAATCACGGTCTGTAAAAATTGGATTTTATTAAAACTGGAACGATAAAAATTGTTCTGTGAAGGACACTTTTAAGAGACAGAAAGGCGATCCACAGTAGGGAAGAGTATTTATAAAACATGTTTTTGAAGAACATTGGTAACCAAAACATATGAGTAAATCAAAAACCTCAAAGAAGACAGCTCAATATTATAGACAAAGATATGACCATGTGCTTCATCAAAGAAGACTGTATTGATAATAAGTACATGAATAGATGCTCAGCATCGTTAGTCACAGGCAAATGCAAATTAAACTACAGTGAGGTACCATCTGTCAGAATAACTAAAATAATAAAGACTGGTCATACAGATTTTAAGGAGGATGTGCAGGATCCAGAACTGTCATACATTGGTAATAGAACATAAAATGATACATCCAATTTGAAAAATGGTATATTCCATTTGCAAAAACACTTTGGCAGTTTTATATAACTTGCATTTGTCATATGAGCCACTTTATTCCTGAGAATTTACTTAGCAGTTAAAGCACATGTCCATTTTAACATTTTAATATGAATGTTCAAAGAAATGACTTGTATTAGAATTGGAAAGAGTCCTCATATCTATCAACAAGTAAACATTAACAGATAAGTTTTACTGTCTCTATAGAAAAGGATTCCAAGTAATAAAAAGAAATGACCTATTTATATACACCACTAGGACGGCTCTCAAAATCATGATGTTGATTTTAAAAAGCCAGATGTACGTGTAGTTTATTATTCCAATTATATGTAATTCTAAAAATAACAATCTAATATGTCACACAATGGTTTCAGGGATGTTTGAGGAAGTGGGGGGGGAACAATAGTAAAGGTGGGAGGAACTATTTTCTGATTCGGAATGTGTTATAATCTTGTGTGCGCTGATAGTTCCAAAAGTATATAAATGTTGAAACCTAAAAAAATTGTGCAATGTATGTTATGTGCAGTCTATCGTATGTTGATGATGCCTCAATACACTTATTAAAAGAAAATGTAGTAATTCTAAACTTATGTGTTTGCTCGGCAAGATTAAATGTAAAACAAAGTATCTTGTCTCCATGCCCCAAATCACTGAGATCTGGATGTTCACAGACCCTTGAAATGTAGATTCAACTCCTAATCAGCACCACTTTGCAAATCTCTGATTTCTTCTTCTAATTGTTCTTCCTTATAACATCAGAAGCCCTGGCAAAAGCAGTCATCCCTTGCCACCAGTCAGGCTTTGTCTTTAATATTTAATTAAGGATGAAATGAGAGAATCGTTTGATTCTTTGCCTCCACCAATTATTTTTGCTTCAAACTGCGTGATAGGTGATGCGCCTCAGAAGAGGTAGCTGTTAGTTAAATCACATAAATATTGAACAATTCACACCCATTTTCTGTAATCATTGCCTAAACTTGGCTCACAGGCTGCACAATGGGGAGAGTTGGAGGAGGAAGATTGTTATGCAGCGCAGGCAGCAACAGAGAGCATTGGAAGGGGGCTTTGCTCACACCCCTGGACTGTGCCAAAGCATGCAGGAAGCAAGCACGGGAGCTTGATCATCACTAACACTTGTTGGATACTTACTAAATACGCCAGGCTTTGGACAAAGCATTTCAATTACACACTTTTTTATACCCTCCATTTCTTCTCTTTGAGCTATTTTTTAATGAGCATTATTATCTTTATTTCATATGAGAAGACTAAAACTTAGAGAATTTAAGACCTGTGACTGCAAAGTTTATACATGAGGTAGCATCATTTCACACTTATATCTGCTTTTATTTTAAAATGGGTGACTGAACCATTGTGCAATATTGCCTCCTTAATTACAGCCTACCTATTCTTTGCTGTATCTTTCCTCTAAATGTCAACCTAGACGAAAACCAGCAGAAGTGCAAAAGTACAACTTGCTGAGGAAGAAATAAGCCCTGTGATATAATCCACACCTGCCCTTTGCAAACCTTTATCTTTAGCGTGAGTTCTGTGCCTAGTATATAGTAGGCAGTTAATATTGTTCAACTGAGTTGCTGGGGTATGTGGTTCTTTAATCTTCTTACTGTTTTTGCACTTTGCATTCTTCATTTAAACCATGAATGTGCAACAATATTTAAGAGAAGAAAGAAACAGGCCCGTTCAGAAATACACATGGCATGTACATTGCAATGGACAGCCCACTGGCACTGGGGCAGGTACCTGCAGACAGGTCTATATTTGTGACACACAGTAGTTAGGGAGTCCAAGTGGGCCATGACACAGACAGTCAAGTGGTCCTGTTGAAATAACAGTCCAGTCAAATCCGTTAGTGGGCACCCATCATCATGCTGAATCTGATCACACAGCCCACGGAGTTGCAAAGTTGCCACTGTAGCCAAGTGGAAACCCAGTGGAGACCCTTCTCTACTATTGTCATCAGTCACACTTAGAGTTGGTGCTCCCCTGCCGTGGAGTCACTGCGGAGTACTGGCCCTTCCACACCCCGAGCTGGCCAGCAGACCGGCACTATGAGTGCTCAGTCATTTACAGCCAGATGTTGGAATGGTTCACGTGCTACCAAACTCCCGAGGCCACACAAGGACTGTGTGCGGGAGAAGCTACGCCCAGAAGGGATCCTGTCCGTTAATATCCGCCTCCGTAGGGGAAAGGTTTCCATTTGCATTGGTTGTTAGTGACCTGGGGAACATCCCGGGCTGTGACAATCATGGTTGACTCATGCTTTGAGGAAATAGCCAGATGCAATGTACTCCCTTGTTTCCATGACAGTCATATGAACCGCAGGCCAGAGAATGCATATTGTTGAATCAACTGGACTGAAGATTAAATTGATGGTCTCATTAATCAGCAAGTGCCATTGAGTGCTCTCTACCTGACAAGCACTGTAAAGTGTTTTATAGGAAATAAGGGGAGGAAAGGAAGGGGATAATAACAGTGAAAAAAAATCACCTTTGGAATCAGACTGGAGTTTGAATCCTGAATCTATTAGCTGTGTGACGTTGGAAAAGGCATCTAACTTTGCTGAATCTCAATTATCTTTTCTGCCCCAAAGGGATACTAATGAGAACCTTAGAGATTGTTTAAAAATCATATTCCAAAAATGAACAAAAAGAATCTGTTATTAAATTTTAGTAAGTGTAGGTTCGAGTACTTTAGACCAGTGATGGCGAACCTTTTAGAGCTTTCAATAATAACAAACAGCCTGCTGCGGCACGTGTGCCACAGGCTCACCACCACCACCGACTTAGATTACGTAAAGTATATATACGAGCTATGGTCACACCCAAAAAAGACTTTCAGTCTATCTAGAGAGACAATATTATTTAGCGACTATCAGAAGTATGAAACCGAGTGTTGGGTTTGAATAGAATTAACTTTACCTTATATTCATAAATTATCAATCACATGTTTTGAAAATTTGCCTTTGTTTTTTAATCAGTCTTTATTTTCTTCATGAACTCTAACCAAGTGTTTAGTTTACAAAGTATTTAACATATTTATAATCCCAGAGCGACATTTCAAAATACAATTTTAATTTGGTTATCATTACCCAAGACATCTTTGTTGGAGTACACGAATCTACCATTAGTCCTTTAGGAAACATTCACATTTCCTGCTTCTTTTTTATTATTCATATAATTTTCCTTGTTGGCAAGATTTGAGATGACTATTTACACTGTAACAAACTATTATATCTTTGAGTTCTTCTAGTTTTACAACACAAATTACCTTCTAGATTATATTGTTTGGTTCATGATTAAAATTATATGTAACATTTAGTGGATTGGAAAATAATAATTCATGTGATGTTTGGGGATATTTTCTTAAGCATTTTATTTTTAAGTAATTACAGACACACAAGAAGTTGAAAAACATGTCACATAGTTCCTGCAGACTCTTCATCCAGTTTACTGGCCATCCTTGACCCAATTTCCCTACTTCACAGCACCTTGGGTAGCTATCATGCAATATCAAATACCAGAAAACTGACATTGGCAGTATAATCTATTGATCTTAATCAGATTTCAACTATTTTTCACGTAATTCTCTCTCTCTCTCTCATGTGTGTGTGTGTGTAGGAGTCTACTCAATTTCATCACATGTATAGCTCCACATAAACACCACCACAATCAAGGCACAGAATACTTCTGTCTCTACGAGACTCTCTTTGCTATTGTTTTATGATCATGCCAACCTCTCTTTCCCATTCCAAATACCTGGCAATCAATATGTTCTCCACCTCTGTAATTTTGCAATTTTGATAATGGTATATAAATGGATAACAGAGTATGTAATCATCTGAGGTTAACTTTTTAAAATTCAGTATAATTGCTTGGAGAGTCATGCAGGGTGTTGTATATATCAGTAATTCATTCCTTGTCACTTCTGCATAATAGTCCATGACATGGATGTATCCTAGTTTAAGCATTCACTAGTTCAAGGATACTAGAGTTGCTTCTAGTTTAAGCCATTATGAATAAATAGGCTATTGTGTGAACATAAGTTTTCATTTCTCTAGGGCAAATGCCCATGAGTAAAATTGCTGAAACATTTGTTTGGTAAGTTCATGTTTTGTTTTTATAAAGCACTGTCCAAATATTTTCTAAATGACTATACTATTTTTATTTGTAACAGTAATGTCTGAGTGATCTAGCTTCTCCAAATCGTTGCTAACCCCTGCTGACATCATTAGTCTTCCTCTGAGCTATTCTAGCAGATATATAGTAATATCTCATTGTGGTTTAATCCACACCTCCCTAACAGCTAATAATGCTAACTGCCTGTTCATAGCCTTACCTGTCATCTGCATGCCCTCTTTGGTAAAATGTCTGTTTATGTCTTCTGCCCATTTTCTAACTGAATTGCTTTTTTTTTACTGTTGATTTTTAAAAGTTCTTTACATTCTTGATGCAGTCTTTGTTAAGCTTGTGGCTCGAAAATTACTTTGAGTATGTGCCTTGTCTCTTCATCTCATTCATAGTTTCACGAAACAAAAATTTTTACTTTTGATATGCTCCAATTTGTTGAGCTATTCCTTAATGAATTCTTGAGTATTCCCTTTTAAAAACCTTTTTAAAAAATGTTGATGTCACACATAAAAACTCTGGCTCACCTTCAAGCCTAGAGAATGTCTATATGTCCGTTTTTCTATAAGATTTTTAGTTTTACATTATACACGTAGTTCACAATACATTTCGATTGTATTTTATTTTAAGGTATCATATTTAGAAGGGGATAGTAAATTATTCCAGCATCATTTGCTGAAAAAGCTATCCTTTCTCTATTGAGTTACTTTTGTATCTTTGGCAAAACATTCATTAGCTATAATTGTGTGGCTCTATTTCTGGATTCTCCATCCTGTTCCATTTATTTATGGGTTTATCGCTCTGCCAGTACCACAGTATCTTCATTAATGTAGCTACATAGTAAGACTTAACATAGATAGAGTGATTTCTCCTACTTTTGTCTTCCTTTTCAAAAAAAATAGTACTTCTAGCTATTTAGATATTTTTAGCTACAAAGTCCTTTATCTTTCCATATAATTTTCAATATGAACATTTATATCTAAAACTCCTTGCTGGAATTTTGATAAAAATCATATAAGTCTATAAGCTGACTTAGAGAAAAGTGACATCATCTTTTATGTTGAGCCTTCCAGCTCATGATTTAAGAAACTTTTAAGCACTACTTCCCAATAGGTATCAGTGCAGAGATACAGACAGCTGGAGAGAGCATTTGTCTGCTATCATTTAAGCAGAAAGCTGGACTAAGTAAGTGGTCACTAACAACTTGTTTTGACTGTACCAGAGAACTGATAGAACAGAGCCACCTATTAATCAAAAATACGAAGAAAGGAGGGCACCTACAGGAAAAGCAGGACCTGAGCATCTATTTCATCCAGGGCAGGTAAACTCAAACACCACATAAACCAAAAAGGAAGGATTCAGGTAAAGCTAAATCACTAAAGACTAGTTATAGGCCAGAGTGACAGTATAAAGCCATCAGGGATGCGAATCCAGGAGCATTAGCACTCGCTTGCCGACAAATCCTCCACGAACCTCACCACACATTCAAAGAGAAAATATGAGAAAATTCTCAGGAAGTGGCCCACCTTATGTCAGCAGGGAAGACAGCAGTGTGACTAAAGTGTTTCCCAAACCAGTTTCTTCCATCTTACCTGTGGAAGAGAAGCCTTCATCTCCGGGGAGAAGGGCAACAGAAAGCAAAGTATTAGGGTGCTGGTGGAAGCCCACTGAAGTTGGGGGAAGAGAAGAGAAAAAAAAAACGAATAACAAAGCCACATGCCCAGGAAGAGGGAAGGAACATACGTGAGGACAGGAGAGCTGCAGGAGGCCAGGAGGACCTGTGAAGCAGAACCCCTGACACTCGCCCTTCTGGCTGAGGGTGACACAGGGAGGCTGCTCGGAGCACCAGAAGACCCTCCACTCTGCTACTGGAAGCTGACAGATGCCAAGTGTGAATATCAGTGGGACACGGACAGGCGGACAGCAGGGGAATGTTTCCTTCTAGGGCAGAGCCAAAGGAGAAGACCCAAAGGTTAAGC
>PVJO010033731.1:0-11764 GCA_004026905.1 Hystrix cristata
TTTTTTTTTTTTCCATTTTTACCTGCTTATTTCCAATAGTAAGTTATGAAAGCAATTATTTTTGCATATTTGAGCAGCCAATTTTGTACTTTTCTTCCTTTACAGAGTACTAAGTCTGTAAGCTTAGAATTTCAAGCCACATGCTATTTTGACAGACAGGCTTCCAAGTATTCTAAATTGTACATGTGAGTTAATCAGAGAAAATGTTGAGGTCACTAAGATCATGTGCTGTAACTTGGAATCTATCACCTCGCTACACAACAACATCTGTTGAATATCATCTCTTGGCTGAATTATGGGGGAGCAAATGCTGGTCCTTGTATTCTTCCAAGGAATAGCTGGAGTGTATGGCTACAACTTCCTTAAAATTTCTTTCCTTTCAAAAATATTAATAGTAATATAGTAGTAGTAATATTGATAGTAATTATAGTAATTAATAGTAAATATTAATAGTAATATAATAGTAATACTTGACATGAAATACTAATGTTTTCTTAAGCATATACAAAGTATGATTAGAGGTATATTTAGAAAATATTATTTTTATTAATTGTTAATGGAAAATATAAGAAATGCTTACTATATGTGACTATTAACTGTAATAGTCTGACTGGATTAAGAAATGCATAGAGGGATTAGTAAAGTACAAGTGTAAGTGCATCTGTGATGTGTTTCTAGGGATGATTGGCAGGTAGGCCAGCAAACTGAGGAAAGAAGACATACCCTGGTTTGGGTTGCACAGAGCAATAAGCTTGTAGCCTGAATAGAATGAAAAGGAGAAAGAAAAAGGAAGTTGGCACCTTTTTGAAGAACTCCAGTCTGCCATTGGCTTTGGACGTCAGTCTTCAGTTCCTTCATCTTTCCAATGTAGACTCACAGCAGAGTCTGTCCAGTGATCTTCCAAGTCTTTGACCTTGGGCTTTGTGGCATCTTCGATCCCTTTTGTTTTGTGGCTTCCATATGTTCTTGGGCTGAATGGCTAATGGATCATCCAGCTCTTGAGTGTACAGATGACCATCATGGACTCCCCTGCCTCTGATCCTGTAAGCCTATCTAACAAATCCCCTTGCATAATTACATATATATTTTTTTAATTGATTCTGTTTCTCTAGAGAACTCTAGCCAATACAGATTTTGGTATCAGAAATGGGTTCATTGCTGTCATTATACCTGACTGTGGTATAGAAGCCTTTGGAACTGGTTTATAGGAGGAGTTTGGAAAGGTTTGAAGATATGGACTCAGTGATGTAAGCAGAGACTGGGCAGTGATTCTGGTCAAAGTTCAGAAGACCCAGGATGCTGATAGATATTTGGGCAGTGAAGACCAAGCTGAAGAGGTTTCATTTGGAACAAGGACTCCATTGGCAGTTGGACTGGAGGCCATGTGTGTTACATGCTGGCAGAAAATTTGTTTACCCTTTGCCCATATTCTGAGATTTGGCAGGAGACTGAGATTAAGGGCAGTGAACCGACTAATTGGATGGAAGGATTTTCCAGAAAGCCAAACACTTAGGCTGTGATATGGGATCTGTTGGCTGCTTGTAGCCAGATTTATAGTGAGAATGAGGGGCAAAGGTCAGAGCAGATAAATATGAAAAACTTAAATTTCAGCCCAGAAGAGAGTACATGTGATGTTGGGGTCAAAATAGGTGTGAGTGCTGAAGAGATTAGCATCACTGAAAGGCAACCAAATATTTTGTACAGGAACAAGAACAAAGACTCCCTGAAATATAGCAAAGACCTCATCCATCACAAGCTTAAAGGTGCAAAAGTGTAGACATTCACTGGAGAAGAGAGCCTTTGGGCAACCTGCTAGAAAAGGGCTGTATAAAGAATTCATTTCCTGGAATTTATTTCACTATGCTCAACCATCCAAGTACAAAGAGGCTACTGCTGTCATGGTCCAAATGTGCCTAGCTACTGCTCCTGCTTAGAGCAGTTCTTAGCACCATCCACATAATGCTGGTTTTTACCATCCTGGTATGAAGAGTATAAGAGGTGTGGAGTCAGGGAGGCTTCTAACCTTATCTCAAAGAAAAGTCTTAAATACCAGGCAAGGAATCCCTGAGAAGACATGTCTTAGTTGCTTTTTTCTCTTTGCTGAGACAAAATACCAGACACCCAAAGTTAGGGGAAGAAAGATTTATTTAGCTCACAGTTTGTAAAGGTTTCAGTCCACAGTCCTCTGGGTCTGAGGCAGGGTGGCATGGCAGACAGGCAGAAGTCAGCCAGGTAAGCAAGGGATGCAAGCAAGCGGTTAACCAGCTTCTTCCTGTGTCTTACATCTTATTCAGACTGCCATGATTAGAGTGGTGCTAAATCAATTAGTGGATTGATTTAGTAATCACACACCCTTAATCCCACCATCACACACTCTAGATCCAGCCACCTCTTACCACATGAGGCTCTAGGGGAACATCTAGACATGAACCATAATAAGACAATTTCTGAAGCTGTGGGAATGACACCAAAGGTGCAGTGGAGAGCCTGGGAAGTCAGAGATGCCAGGAATGTGGTGACCATGATGAAGAAAGCTTCATGCCATGAATGTAGTCAGCTTGAGAGAAAGGCCATGAGAGCTGTAAAGGGCAAGGCCATAGGTCTGGGGCGCCCAAGCTGGGGATTCAGCTCAGTGGTTAGAGTGCTTGCCAAGCCCTTTGGAACTCAACTCTTACTACCATGTGCCCTGGATACTGGACAGGTAGCTACAACACTCAATGTTTGCCCTTCTGGCTTTCAGTCTTGCTTTGGTCTGGTTCTTTTTCATCCCTCTATTCCTCTCATTTGGTATGGGAATGTTTACCCTCTGCCACTCATGCATTGGGATTATTTAACTTGTTTTTCATTTTTACAGGGTTCATAGGTAAGTGTTTTCCTCACATCTCAGTGGAGACCTGGACTTGAGCTTTTTAGCAATACTGGAACTGCAGAGACTATGGGAAAAGAGCTATGCTGAGGATTGTTGTGTTTAAGTTTTATGCAGGATAGTTCTATCATTTTAGGTGGAATAGTAACCTCGTGATTATTTGGAGATTAAGTACGATTCAAGGAGATGTGTTTGGGTATCAAGTTGACAAGAAGTAGGATGTGAAGTTCAAGGTGGAGTGGCAGTTTGGTTGTCTTTGGTATCTGCTTGAAGGACTGGTGCAGTACACTTCTGAGTGTGACTGGGTAGGTCATGGGGAGGTGACTTTGGGGTCTGTATCTGGTCCCTCATCTCTTGCTCTCTGGTGCTGCTCCCCTACTGTGCTTCCTGGCCATCAAGAATCAAGCAGCTTTGCTGCACTGTGTCCTTTTGCCATGAAGTTCTAGTCTTGGAGACTGCCAACCATGTACTGAATCCCCTGAAACTATGAGCTAAACCTCTCTTCCTTTAAGTTGTGGGTGTCAGGTATTGTGTCCCAGCAATAGGAAAGCTGACCAAGACCCTGTGAAAACAAGTTTCAGGATGAGCCTCCTGCCTCTCATTTCTTATTTCCTCTCATTTCTAAGCTGCTTCTCTATAGAAAATCTGTTGCTCCACGCCAGCTTTACTCATCAGTGAATGGAAACTCTGGCAATGTATAAGAAGAGGAAGTAGAGTCTGCTGAAGCCCTGCAGGAACTAGGGCCGACCCCACTCATACATGTGACAGTCCTGCTGTCCAAGCAACCTTTAGGTCAAAGTTATAAATACCCACTTTTTTTTTTAAAGACAAGAAGTCATTCATTTTATTTCTAACAAATTCCCAAAGAAAACAAAAGCCACCCAATCTAGAGGAAATAAAAAAAATCAATACTGAAATTCAGATTCTTCTCTTAATAACCAGGCTTGATTAGATGCAATTCTTTTAAAATTCCTCTCATTAAATTAGCAAGTAATGTGAGCCAAGTTTAAATTCATGGCCGTAGCATGCAGGAGCAGGCCACCCTCACATGGCAGAGAGGAGAGCAGATAGGACTGGGGCGGGGAGATGGCTAAGCATACAAATCGATTCTGTGAGGAGAGCTCTTATCTGTAGGAGACGGGGCTCCAGGTAGGAGTGTGTGGACTGATGATCAAGTCTGGAAACCACTGACTGGGGAAATAAGAACCAACATTAGAGTGACTCTGGTGATATGGAAAAGAAATTGAATTGATCCTTTCTCATAAGACATCTCATTGAGCAAAGGCTGACTCAGTTCTCACCTGCTAAACTAACAGAAGGCTCTTTGTATTTTCCTTTCTATGGACAAAAAGGGTCCAGACTGGCACTGGGCCATGCCGTGGGAGAAAGAGGTGCAGTGAGGCTCATTCCTAAGCTTGGAGATGTAGGAAGAGCTTAAATCCAGGGCAGCCTTTTGCAAAAGTCACTTCCCTTCTTGTCTTTGTTCCCCTCAGAGCTGACCTGAGTGGCAGTCCTGACTAGTGGAAAGCATTTGGGCTCTAGACTAAGCTGCATCATGTCTGTGTTCTGGTTCTACCACTCAGCACTAGTCCCATACTGTTGAGTTTCCTTCACCACACTCACAGCATCATCATCTAGGAAATGCTAAAAATACTAACTACAGTGGTTTAGCTAGTCAGACATTTAACCAGAACGTCTAGAACAGAGTTGGTGGTTAAAAATTGATAAAGGCTGAGCACTCCTAATCTGCAAATCCAAAATGTTATTGAGTCTAAAATCTTGTGAATAACATCTATGGAAATATTCCAGAGACACCTCCCCCAAAACCTCCAAGATCTGAAACATTTCCAGTCCCTGTCATTTCAGAAAGGGTGTACTCCACCTGTAGCATTTACTTTGAGATCACTTGGGGGGAAACTCAAAAAACGTTTTAACACCCCCCCCCGTTTCCATCCAAGTCATTCTACAAGGTAAAATATGTCCTTATAATTTGTACAATTATACTTTTTAATTAATTTCAAATGAACAATAAACATATGTATACATCAGCTTTTAAGATCCTCCCACCCCAGAGTTATGAGATGTATATCCATGTCACCATTGCTTATGATTAGAAAAAAACTAGAATCAACCTAAACATCAATTAATAGGGCCAAAGTTGAATAAATTATGTTATATAGTGAAATATCACACAGCTTCTAAAAGAACAGAGTGAGTCTCTATTAACTGACTTGAAAATACGTCCAGGATATATGTATACCATGATTCCATTTGTGTAAAAAAAAAAAGGACATAGACACATACATATTTATACCTATAATTCTTTTATAGAAGAATACAAAATACTTTTCATTTTAACTCTAGTAGATGCAAGAAGTGATATAAATATGTGAAAGATTACAAAATACAGAATTTTAATTTTTCTCTTTAGACTTTAGTATTTGAATTGGAATCTTGAACATTACTTTTATTATTTAATAAAAATAATTTATTATTATTTTTAAAAATTTTTTATTTTAATGGTTCCTTTTAGATGTACATAGTGATAACATTCATCATAAGGGATTTTTACCTGTACATGACATACCTTGTTGCTTCTTTTTTTCCCATTCCCCTCCCCTCCCTTCACCCCCTCCTCCCTCCTTATTTACGAAAGCTTTGTTTCCCTTTTTTCCTTCCATTTCTTATTTCTCTTGTCCCTCTGTTCTTTTCCCCCTCCCCCTCCCTTGTTCCCTTTCCCATTTGGACATTTTCTTTCCCAATATAACATATTTTAGTCTTTATTTACACTTTCAGTTTCTCACATCAGAGAAAAATGTGGTATTTAAACATGCGTGTCTGATTTATTTCACTTAAGAGTATGGTCTCAAGATGCATCCATTTACCTAGAAATATCTCAAGCTTATCATTCTTTGTGGCAGAGTAGTACCCCATTGTATAAAAGAACCACATTTTGTTTATCCATTCTGCTGTGGATGGGCATTTGGGCTGCTTCCATGATTTAGCTATTACAAACTGTGCTATTATAAACATGGGTGTGCATATATTGCTGAGGTATGTTGCTTTTAATTCTTTTGGGAAGATACCGAGAAGGGGAATAGCTGGGTCAAATGGAATCTCTAGTCCTAGTTCCCTGAGGAATCGCCACACTGATTTCCATAGCGGTTGCACCAGTTTACATTCCCACCAACAGTGGAGAAGGGTTCCCTTTTCTCCACAGCCCCTCCAGCATTTGTTACTGGCTGATTTGTTGATAATAGTCATTCTTTCTGGAGTGAGATGGAATCTCAGTGTTGTTTTAATTCGCATCTCTCGAATGACCAGTGACGTTGAACATTTTTTCATACATCTCTCTGCTGTTTTTGCTTCTTCATGTGAGAAGTGTCTATTTATTTCAGTTGCCCACTTTTGGATTGGGTCTTTAAATGTGGGGAGTCTGATTTTTTTTGAGTTCTTTATATATATGAGATGTTAGTCTTTTGCTGGAGGAATAACTGGCAAAAAGTTTTTCCCACTCTATGGGTTGTCTCTTCACTTTCTTGGTAGTTTCTTTTGCTGTACAAAATATTTTTTTAATTTATTATTTAAAAATAGTGGTACTACATATTTAATTTTTTTTCTTTAAATAACTGAGATACTTAAGGAATACAGAAAATAAAGAAAAAGCCACATTCAACCCCAGACCTAATATTTACCATATTAAATCTTGCTACCTAATAAAAAGAAGGAATTACATTATTGTGAGTTCATATGTAGGGAAACTGAGGCTTAGAAAAACGCAGGAATTTGTACCATGCCACGTGGATAGTAAATGATGAAATTTAAACGCAAATCTAGGGCAATATGACCAAGCATTAAGATGTATTCCATTAAATAGTGCTTTTGTTTTTTTAAATTGAATAGATTTGTCGTACCTGACTTTCACAGCTGTAGATTGAATGTGTCTTCTAAAGAAATAGATTTGACTCTTATCCTCCAGTACCCATGAAAGTGATCTTGTTTGGAAACAGGGTCATTGTAGATGTAATCACAAGATGTGATCATACTTGATTAGAATTATCCCTAATTATGGCTGAGGAGAAAGAGACACATATATTTCAAGAGCAAAGAAAGCCATGTGAAGATGGAGTTGGGTTGGAATATGCAGCTATAAGACAAGTGATGTCAGGGATTGCCAGAAAATTCCAGAAAGTAAATGGAAGAATATTCCTAGAGCTTTCAGAGAGAACATGGCCCTGCCAATCCTGGATTTTGTACTTCCTGCCCCAGAGGTATGAGATAATAAATTTCAGTTGTAACCATCCCAGCTTGTGGAACTTTGTATAACATCCCTGGAAAACTGATAAACTTATTCAACAAATATGTGTTGAGCAATTTAGGAAAGTACTGGGATTGTACACTCTTAAACCAAATCTCCTATGTACAGTCCCTACTTCTCCTACTAACTGCAAGATTTAGGGCAAGTTTTAACATCTCTGTGTTTCAGCTTCTTCACTTACAAAATGGTTCTAGTAACAGAACCTATTCAAGTGAATTTTTATGAAAGAGGCATGACTTAATATGTGTGAAGCAGTTAGAAGATGAACATAATAGAGTATTATTGTCATGTTAACAATATACCAGGTACATACTAGGTGCTAAAGTCATCTTCATTATTGCAAACTACATCCTTGTTAATAAAGAATCAATGTATATGGCCAGGTAGAGTTATTTTAATACAACTTCTCTGCTCCAAACATTTAAAATGATACATAAAATATTACTAAAAGGCAAAAGTCCAGGGAAATATCCAGATCAAAAAGAAAAAAAGATAAGTATTTATAATGCAAATAATGAATGAGGCTTAAACACAGATGAAAGTTTTGCTCCCAGGGACAAAGCAGTATACATCGGCACACACACACACACAAAAAACTAGACAATACTTGGAATTAAATGAAAATGACTTTATGACCTCAAAGACTCTGAAGAAAAACCTAGAAATAAATTGATAGCCTTCGTTTCTCTGTCATTTAAAACAACATGGGTAAACCTGATGCTAAGTGATACAAGCCAAGCACAAAAAGAAAAATAACAGAAGGTCTCATTTATATGTGCAATCTAGAAAGTCAGACTCAGAGACAGAGACTGGAATGGGGATCACCAGGGGCTGGGAGGGGCAGGGGAGGGGAGAGGAAAAGTGAGATGTGGGGCAAAGGGCACTAAGTTGCCACTGAGCAGGGTCTATTCTAGTGATCTATTACTATAATTAATAATAATGTTGTATATTTGATATTATTGTAGATTTCAAAATTGTCAAGAGTATATTTTAAATAGTCTTACTCCAAAGAAATGATAAGTATGTCAGATGTTGCATCTGAGTTAATTATTCCACAATATTTAGATACCATAATATCCCATTGTGTGCTATAGATACATACAACTATTTTTTTTAACAAACAATAAAATACAAATTGAACATTCTAGGCAGAAACTTTCTGTTTATAATGTGAAAAACTACCTAACATCCTAACATAATCTTCCACAATTCTCATTCCACAAAGTCACTCTTATTTATTCTTTCAAAATTGAACTTGGAAATAAAGTTCTTAGAGAAAGAAGTACAAATGGCCAACAAATATATGTACAAATGCTTGACATCTCTGGCCATTAGAGAAATGCAAATTAAACAATGCTAAGATCCCATTTTACACAAGAAAGAATGGCGATCATTAAGAAGTCAAAAAATAACAAATGCTGGTGTGGCTGCAGTGAAAAAGGAACCAGACAACCTGCATTGTTGGTGGGAATGTGAACTAGTACCACCACTATGGAAATCAGTATGGAGAGTTCTCAAAGGACTACAGTTAGAAATTCCATACAACCCAGCTATCCTCATTCTATGTACTTCCCCCAAAGAGGTACAGGCATCATGCTACAGTGATACATGTATACCAATGTTTATAAGAGCACAATTTATCATACCTAATCCTAGAAGCAGCCTGTATACACATCAACAGACAATTGGGTAAAGATAAGGTGGTATCTACACACGATGGAATACTATTTGGCTATGAAGAAGGACAAATTCAAGACATTTATAGGAAAATGGATGCACCTGGAAAATATGTTGAATGAACTAAATCAGACATAGAAGCTTAAATACTCTGTAGTGTCTCTCATTTGAGTTAGGCAAAGTACGAACAAAGAGCACAGTAAAGGAGTGATAGAAGGAGACAAGGGAATAGATTTCTTAAAGTGGGAAGGGGTCCAGATGACCAAAGGCAAGGGGAGTGGGGGAGGGGAGGGGGAAATATGTAGAATAAAGATATGCCATAAAGACAAGAAACTAATGATCTCAATGGGTATAAACATTATATGTCACAAATATGAGCTAAGACTAATAATATCAACAAGAATGAAAATGGGGAAAGGGAATTTAGAGGAGGAGGGAGGGAAGGGGCTTAAAAAAAGAAAAAGCTGTATTATCTGCATGTACCCACTCCCCAAGATGATTGTAAACTGCATGTACCTCAAACATGTAGTAATTTTTAAAGAAACAGGAAAACTCACTAAAAGAACTTTTTAAACACCCAGACCTATAACGTAGGACAAATTCAGCAAGAGAAATATATCTCTGCAAAACCAGGAATTGGGGGTGGGTATTTAGCTCAGTGGTAGAGAGCTTGCCTAGCAGGTACAAGATGCTGAGTTTGGTTTCCAGCACCACCCCCCTCAAAAAAAAAAAAAAGAAAATCAGGAATAATTTTGCAGGGGATGTGTTAAGAAAGGTTTTTTTTTTTTTTTTTTTTTTTGTGCTGGGGATTGAACTTAGGGCCTTGCGCTTGCTAGGCAAGCACTGTAACCACCGAGCTAAATCCCCAGTCCAAGGTTATGTTATTATTAAGCATTCTGCACACGAAGAAAATGGTATTTTAAGCTTATATTACTCTTCATAGTTTAAAAAAAACGAGAATTCTATGTCTTCAGTATCCAAGACAAAGGCGACGTCTGAATTTCCTCTGTAGGGATACTAACTATGCTTAGGAAAGCTGTTTGGAACAAGTGATACCTCACTTCGTGCAGTGCTCAGACAGGTCTGAACAGACTGCAGACCATCCACCATGATCGCTGACTAATCGAGGCCGAGCTCTTCATCCCTCCACATCACCCGATCTCGGCGCTGTGTCCCGCCATCAGTCACAGTCAGATGCGGACCGAGTAAGACGAGTGTCACCTGCCGTCTCCATCCATCACTGCCTTGGGGAGCTCCACAGACACTCAGGAGGAGCTGTGAGTAGCACAGAAAATGAGCCCAGAGTGAGAATTTAGGAGGTATGTGTGTTTGTCCCAACTACATTACAAAAATAATAGAATTTAAGAATGTTAGCATTGAAGGGACCTCATAGATCATCCTGCCCAGTGCCACCATTTTAAAGATGAGATTCAGAGTGAGGAAGTGACTTGGCCGGTGCCAATTTCAAACCATCATCAATTATTTACTGAGAAACAGATGGACTGAGATGAGTAGCGTACTCACATACAAATCCTGGACTCGGAGACCTGGACGCATCACGGAGCAGTGACGTGCTGTCTCAGCCAACACATAATGTCTCCCAGAGTGCTTAATTTTTAGCATATTAAATGAGGATCATATAAACCCCTGTCTGTCCTCATGTTTATTTTGGGAACAGAACAAAATGGGGACATATATCTGCTTTTCTTGTTTTGGTTTGGGTTGTGCCATCAGTTACTGTCTTCTGTATCCTTCTGTTTTATTACTTCCATGAAGAATTTGTTGTCATCCCCTCAGATCATTGGAGACATTAAATCTAAATGCTGATGTTACCTTGTCCTATAAGATGTTATACAACCACAGAGGTAACTGGAGATTTGTTTGCCCATAGTTTGATAGACTGTTGCTTTTTCTATTCAGTCATCATACCAAAATTTGTGTGTGTGTGTGTGTGTGTGTGTTTGCAAAGGCTGACAGAAGTAGAGGCAGGTGGGGGAGGGGAATATACAGAAGGAGCTGGACAGAGGTAATAAAAATTTGGAATACTACCTAACAAGAAGATAGTAGAGGTGGGACAGGACTAAAAACAAAATTTCGTTTTCATAATCTGAACAAAAGCCAATAATGACCGAACCCCTCTTATAAAGCAAACAAATAAGCAAATAAAATCCCCATAGGACATAGATCTGGATGTTTTACCCCTCTTATCCGAAGCTATAAGCTCTTAACATCTGTGTATGACTCAGAAACTCCTCAAGAGCATCTTTCCTCTGTAGTAGTGTTTTGGTCCTTGGAAGCATTTGCTGGTGCAAACCCTTATGGGTGCTCAACATCCATATCCTTTGACTGTGGTAGAACTGAGCTCCTAATCAGCCTCGGTTACTATGTATCCTCAGTACAGGTTTGTATTTCTCATATTGGGAACACACACTCGGTGCTTAACTCAGGCCTTAAAGCCACAGAGTAAGTATTCATGGAGTGTTGATTTGGTTTAAATATTTAGGGAAAGAGATGTTAAGGTGCATAATAATTTAAACTATTTGCATATCAAATAGACACATTGTACAGTAGAATACAAAGCATATCTACTATCTACTTTTAGGGAAAACAGCTAAGAGAAATTTTCCATCAGCAGGTGGCTTAGGTAATCCATGGTCCTTGGCGCTAGGCCTTTGCTGTCTGACCATGGGGCTACTTCTCTGCAAAGGTGCAGAAAAACTCTTCTGGGAAATCCTGGAATGGATTGTGATGAAACCTTACAGACTGGCCATTTTCTCCCTCTAAATGCCTTGCCGTGTGACCTGAGTGACGGTGTGAATGACAGGGACTGAAAGAAAACACAGCGAAGGCTGAGCTCTCATCCTGAGGGTTCTGTTCTACAGGACAAAGCAATGAGTGCTAAC
>PVJO010033732.1:0-11780 GCA_004026905.1 Hystrix cristata
GAGGCTGGTTGGAAGTCTAGGCCTCTGCAGCTTCTGACCAACTAGATACAAACTGGGGTTCCCATGATGCCCTCCTTGGGTTTCGTTAGTTCCCTAGAGCTGCCTACAGGACCCAAGGGAGCACTGTACTTCCAGGTTTATTATAAGGGATATTTTAAAGGACACAGGTAACAGCCAGGTGAAGAGGTGCATAGGGCAAGAGAGGAAGAGCCCCCAGCACAGAAGTTCCTGTCCCTATGGAGTTGTGGGGAGTGCCACCCTCCAGCACACGGGCAAGTTCTGTTCACCTTCCTGAGCGCCTTCGCGCATTCAGCTGTGCGACGCTCTTGGAAGCCTGGACTTTGGGTTTTCATGGAGACCTTGCTGCATAGATGTGATTGAGGCGTGGACAACCGTGTGAAGGTGTGACTGGACGGCAGGCTGTGAGCTCATGTTAAAGGACTGGGGTGGGAAACCTTGCAAGGCTTGTCCGTTTAGATTCCTCCCAATGACTGTGCAGGAGTCCTCCTTCCCAGGAATGGGCAAGAATGCCTGCGGCGGGGGTCTTATAGTCTGCTCTCAGGCGAGGCAGGTCAGAGGATTTTACGGTTAGGTCCAAGAAAAAGGCTAGGAGAGTGGTGTTTTTCATTTCTGTGGCTCACTTTGGCAAAGAGAAATTACAGTTTATGTGGGTTTCCTTGGGCAGAAAAATGAGCAGGTGAAAATGGTCAGGAGTAGGTGAGAGGGGAGACTGCCTGAGTCCTAATGCACCCCAACATTTTAGTAGGACACTTTCTCACCTTATGGCTCTGTTCCCAAGCTACTTCAGGAACCAAAGAGAAAAGGCCAAATACTTTAATATTACATTTCTAGAAATACTGGGGATCAGACCAGTGCCTCGTGTGCATGCAGGGAAGTGCTGTCCTGCTGAGCCACGCCCCACCCTGCCTGTGTGACCTCCTGACACAGTCCAGAATCCAGGTGTACACAAGCGGTGAGCTGCTGCCCACTTAACCCAGCATGTTGTTTCAGAGGGAGCTTTCTTTTTTTTATATTTTTATAAGTAGGAGCACATTCTATACCAACAATAAGAAGTACAATATAGTTGGTAACAAACCAGGAACATATTTATTAGCAAGTATTAAGTGGAGGACATGATTGTATGTGATGTGTTTTTATAAGATTGGCAGTGCCGAGAGCTTGTTGACACCAGCATCGGCCAGGCTGCGTGCCAGGGCTGGTGTCACTGAGCATCAGGAAGCTTCCAGCTCTAGTGGGATGTGCCATGGGTGCATGGCCATCACCCTACACAGGTGCCCGAGGTGTGTGACTGTGTGTCATTATTCCATGCCTGTGTTTCTCCCTCTCATTTAACCTAGATTATTTTTGCTGCAGTTGTAATTGTGGAACCTGAAATATTTTTTAAAATAAAAGTACAATTATACTAGTTCATTAGAAGGTTAAAGTAAACTAAGAGTGACGTGTCCTGGTATATTTCCCCCTGCCGTTGTCCTGCCGGAAGCCCCTCTGGTTCTGGTGGTTCTGTCTGTCACTTGGTTGCTCAGGGTCACCAGGCTCCGCCCCTCAGGCCCAGCACTATCAGATCTTACCACCAGAGCTGGAGCGGTAACCACCCTCCCCCAAAAAACCAAATGGCTTTTGCTGTAAAGGAGACATGATGCTACTTGCTCCAACATTGTCACATCTGTTTTTAAATTCTTGGTTCCCGAATTTCTTTGTTCTTCATAATTAACTTGGCTGTAGTAATGAAAATTAGTCTGTTTCCTGAGAAGCAGGAGAGGACACCAGTGTAGAATGTTCAGCGTCAGATTCCTGCCCCATGGAGGCACAGTGCCTCTTACCTGTGTGTGGTGCTCTGTCCCTTCTCGTTGATCCCTGTCCTCCCCGATGGCCTCTGCACCATCCACCTAACGACATCTGGCAGCTTACAGGGCAAAAGCTATTTCAGCAAAGACTGTACTGAATGCAATTGGAAATTTTAAATCCTGTAAAGATGTGAAGTATGGCTAATATAAAAGTAATGACTTCCATAAGCCACACATGAAAACCACTTTAATTACAATTCTTCACGCACGTGTCATTCCCCAGAAAGGGAAAGAACATTGAAACTAGAGATCCTGTTCACTCTGAGTTGACTGGCTAAATGTTCTGTTCTCTCTTGCCTTTGCCTTTGGATTTGATTAAAGTAAGATCTATGTATGTTAAGTGCTGAGTTGTCATTTACATTGATCAGCGTGCCTGCCAGACAGAGCCCCATGTATCTGGAAGCTCAGCCGAAATGGCATACCTAGCTGTGGTGTGGGGAGAAAGGAAGTGCGGTCCGCTCTGGTGTCAGTTGGTACCCATTAACACGTGTGGGCTCTGTTGTCCCAGTGAGCATTCGAGGGACATCTATTAGTAAGACGGCCTGCCTGGCTGAGAGACGTTCTCTGCAGTGTTTCCCGAGTGAAGAAAGCCGACAGAGCGTTGAGCAGGAAGAGACCCGCGCAGGTCTGCTCTGTGCATACGCCCTAATGTTAGATGAGCGCTCTGTGCATGACATTTCCTCAGAACACAAGAATGTGAAAAGCATCTTTACCAAGGTGGGCAGGTGCTGCTTCACACGGGAGACCTTGACGATGTGCTTGGAGCAGTGTGATGTCACTGCTGTCAGGTTTGTTTTGGAGAAGGCAGTGTCAAGTGACTGTATCTGTATGGAAGCCCACTTGGGCAGGGGGAGATACAAATTAAGTTCATTCCTCTTACTTACATTCATTCCATTGGTTGCTCAGATGGGTGGAAGACTGGTGGTTGAGTTTCAAAGTAAAAACATAAATCGTGAAGGAAGGAGTAAGATTGTTAGTGTTCATTAACAGCTTGTTAGATGTTCATTTTATTTTTTTATTCATCCCTTTTTGATATATTGGCTCATAATATATTTGGAATTCTAGGTTGTCTTTCATTTGAAATGGTTTTAAAAATAGCTAACCTTTTTGGGGGGGGGGGCGGTGCAGGTGTTCGACCCCAGGCCCTTGTGCTTGCTAGGCAAGCGCTCTACCACTGAGCTAAATCCCTGACCCTACAACCCCATCAGCCTCTTTTTTGTTCATGCCTGTGTTTGGTTCGATACTGCTTGGCCTTTTCTTTTGCCGTTGACGTTGGACAGTGCCTTTGTTTTAGTGGAAGTTGCTGCTCTATGTCCCACATCTCATCTCATTCTGCGTGACTGTTTAACCCCTATTCCATGTATTACAAAAGATTCCTCTGGGGCCTTCTTGTGCAACATCCAACCAGTAGAGCTGTACTTGGGGTTTAGTGAATATAGCATCTTGATTTCATGCCAGAGAATTCTTTCTAGATCTTTATGACCTCGGGGTTCTGGGCAAACTGAATCAGGGCCCAGCCAGAACAATGCGTTACTGTTTCTAGATACTAGTAGTCTTTCTGTGGGATCTAATTTGTGCTTTAAAGTGGCTAATGCAAATGAGGATGGATTTTTACTTTTATTTTAATGAATTTAAATAGCCACACATGGCCCGTGTTTAGTATATTCAGTAATCCAGCACCAAGGATATCTGGTAGATTTTTTTTTAAATTTTTGACGCATAATTGCACGTGTTGCTGGGGTGCAGTATGATAATTCTGCACATGCATTCAGTGTGTAATAATCATATCAAGGTGATTCATATTTCTTTGTGTGGGGAACCTCGAACTCCTTTCTTCTAGCTGTTTAGAAATATGTAACAAGTTGTGAACCATCCTCACAATGTTGTGCTGTAGAACACTAGAGGATATTTCTCCTCTCTGACTGTACCTGGTACCTGTTATCCAACCTGTCTCTCCCTTTCTTTTCCTCTTCCCAACCCCTAGTAACCATTATTCCATTCTCTATTTAGATGACATCAACGTTTTTTTAGCTCCTATAGAGAACATGGCTATTTGTCTTTTTGTGCTTATTTCACTTAATGTCTTCCAGTTTCATCTGTGTTGCCACACATGACAGGATTTCACTGTTTTTAAGGGCTAAATAGTATCCGTTTGTGTACATGCGTATTTTCTTTATCCATTTGTCTGCTGCTGGACATTCCTGTTGGTTCCCCGTCATGGCCGTTGTAAGTAGTGCTGTAATAAACACGTGTTATCTATCTCTTGGACTTTGTTTCTGTGGGTTAGGGTTAGGGGATCAAATCAAGGGCCTCCCAGGTGTTCACCAGGCGCTCTACCACTAGGCTGCATCCCCAAAGTCCTTTGACAAACCCACTTCATTTCCTTTTGATACAGAGCCCCAGTAGTGGGACTGCTGGTTCATATAGCAGTTCTGTTTTTAGGTTTTTGGGTAACCTCCAAACTGTTTTCCATTAGTAGCTGAACTAATTTCTTTTCCCACTAACATAGTATCCATGTTCTCCTTTCTTTCCACTCTTGGGTGGTGTTTTTTTGTCTTTTTGGTAATAGCCGTTCTAACTAGGGTGAGATGGTGCCTCAGTATAGTTTCCTTGATGATTAGTGAGTGATATCGAGCACTTTTTCATACACTTGGTGGCCATTTTCTTCTGCAAAATGTGTGTTCAGATTATTTGCCCAAATTCTAATCAGATTTTTTTTTAGTTGAGTTTGTTATATTTTAGATATTTATTCTTTGTCAGATGAATAGTTTGAAAGTACTGTGGCCTATTTGGCTGGTTGTCCCTAGCTACTTCTGTTTAGTGACTCCCTTGTGTCTCATTCTTGACCTCAGAGTTTCTTGCAAGCTCTTCCTTACCCTTCCTTGTAATAATTGTTTTAAAAATCCTTTACATATCAATTTTAGATGCACTGTAGCAGAGAGTCGCAGTACTGTCTGTAGTCTGTCTTATCCCTGGAAATAGAACTAGAGTGAGACAGGAAGTATAAAGTGAAGGTTATTCATGTTGACTGCCTTTTATGAGATCTTGAGGTCATTGTAGATAAGATTTGGGGAGGAAACAGTTCTGGGAATTATTTTTAGGTTGGGGAGACTGGAACTGGTTTGCCAGCAGGATAAAGGTCCTGTGGAGAGACATAGTAGATGGTAAAGTAGGAAATGGGAGATGAATAAATTCTTGGAAGAAGTGGGAAGGAATCTGGGGCAAAAGTAGAGGGCTGGAAAGACACTGAACTACCCTGTGATCCAGCACTGTCACTGTGGTATGCATCCAAAGAAAAGAAATCAGTAAGTCAAAGAGACGTCTCTACACCCAAGTTTATTTCAGCACTATTCACATGTCAGTTAAAAACAAAAAATATACTAAGATAATCCATGAGAGGGAAAATAGTGACTTTTAAAAATACTTGACTTTTTTTAAATTGAAGTTAAGTTCATATAATATAAAATTAACTTTTAAATTATTTGAGTCATTGGCATTTATTATACCCATTATTGTGCCACAGTCACCTCTAATTCCAGAAAACCATTTTCCTTGCTCCTAGAGGAAACCCTTTCTCATTAGTAGCCCCTCCCTGGGTCCCCCAAGACTGACTTCTGCTCCTGTCTCCATGAACTCGCCTGTTCAGGACATTGCATATGAATGGAATCATGCACTGCGGGGTCTTTTGTATCTGGTTCCTGTCACTTAGTGTGATGTCTCTGAGGTTCATCCATACAATTGTGATGTGTAAAGAGTGACAGTTGAAGTAATTTTTTTCATATGAACATCCCAAGTCTTGGCCAAACCATGGTATAGCTAGTTGGACTTAACTAAGATTACGGCTCCCTAGTGGGTGTGGCACCAAGAGTACTTGCAGGTTGACCGGACCCAGTGACACACATTGGGAATCCAGCTACATGGGAGGCTGAAACTAGAGGGTTGCAAGTTCAAGGTCAGCCTAAGCAACATAGTGAGACACTTCCTCAAAAGAAAAATATAAAAAGGGCTGCAGATATGGATGCTGGGGGGTGGGATTTGTGGGATGTCTGGCACCATGTAGCTGAGCTGGGAGACATCCCTACGAGGCTGGAGTTGGGTTTGGGCACCAGTCTGGATCCTGGTGGTAGCATCCTCCCAGAGCAGACTGCTGCTGTGAAGACGTGGGAGGAGGAGGAGGTCCTGAGTGCCTCTTGGATTTTAAGGGAAGGGATGTCCCCTGGATGGTTTGGGATCCCAGGTAGAGTTCATGCAGAAACGTAAGCTCACCTGCAGTGGATTTGTGTCTTCAGGCGTACACTGGGGTGACCCCTGTAACCACCCCACAGCTAGCAGTGCACAAAGAGGCGAGTAAGGAGGGAGTGCCAGTCCTTGCCCTGCTCACTCGAGCTTCTCTGCTTCCTCTGATGAAGCCGGGGAAGCCAGGCCAGGTGTTCTTGCTGGTGCCTAGAGTGAGGCCACCACGGGGTAAAGGGCACAGCATGTCAGGGTCCTTCGGCCTTCAAGGCCTTCCCTGATTTGTCCCCAGCCCACAGCTCATCTGCAGGTGGGTAACAGCTGCTTCTACGTGCCACGTGGCACCAGTGGTTTGTGGCGCATAGGAGCACAGCCTTTGCCCTGCATCAACTGCAGGTTCAGTAGTTTGTATTTGAGGTGTGATTAGAGTGTAGACAGAGGGACCTGACCTAGCCCAGGGCTCCGGGGCGGGCTCAGGGAAGGATTCTCTGGAGTGCATCCTTTCTGAGCGCAACATGGTGGGCGTGGAAGGAGCTCTCTCTCACAGGATCTGCCTGAGTAGAAGGCTTACTGGGGCAGGGCCAGGCGGCAGGTATGGGCTACAGTGAAGAACAGGGAACAAAAGGCCAGAACTGGATGGTTAGAAAGAGCACCCTGGTGCAGTGTGTGGGTGCTGAGGAGGGATCAGAGTGAATGCCTGAAAACCAGCTCAGAGTCTGAATGAGAATAGCCTCCGTCTGGGATGGTGGTGTGGGTGGGAAGAAGTGGGCATGTGTAGGTGCCGAGAGATAATAGTAGCAGGTAAGAGAGGAGAGATTGCTGACCCTGCCTCTTCCACCCCTGCCCTTCTGAGCCTCCACATCTCTCAGCTTCCAGTGTCTACCAGCATCCTGCCTCCGAGGCCTTCTGCCTAGCAAAATCCTTGGTAACCTGGCCAGATGCCGATCGTATTCAGTCTCCTTGGATTCTCTGCATGGAATTAATTCACTGAACAAACATTTGTGGAGTGTCCACGTGTTTTAACGTGCTTTAAATTGTCACTGGCTTGGTTTTCTGATGAAACATAGTGCTGGCACATGCCAGTCAATTACACAGCTGCTTCATAAAGCCGAGGCAGAATCTGGGACACTGTCAGGCGCGCCCATTGTGGTACTGTTCCCTGAGTGGCACAGCCTGCTTCCTCCTCTGCTCCTTGGATTGCAGCTCCCTGTCTCTGTTCCTTGCCTGGCCACACTGCTAGCATCTTCAGCAGGGAGGGAAGCCCCATTTCTGGGGAAGCCCCCCACCCTGATGCCACAGCCCTCTCCCCTCTGGCTTCCCCTCCTCCCTACTGGGTGCTTGTGTGTTCCCGTCAGCTTTCCATCTATGCTGGATTCCAGCCGTGTGGGGCAGTTAAGCCCTCAGGCCCACTCCAGCCAGAAGAATGCTTATAAATAGTTAACATGCGTGAATGGCCACAAATGGCACACCAGCATCATAACTTCCTACAAGTGATAGTTCAGCTGTATATGTAGGCAGTTTTAAAAAGACGTCAGGCATCATTCATTTGACTAAAAGCTTTGAACTCAAAAATAATGCCCAGGTGATTCTCCTTTGCCAGATTTTTTATTAGTTGTCCTGTCCTTGGATATGGTCCCCAAACACATGTGAAGTTGGTGAAAAAAACTGTGAGGCTCGACATTTTGGGGATAAATTATGCACAATCCTTCCCCGAAGAAGTTACCAGTAGAATAGGATATTCCCATTAGTGTAAGCCAGGAGTTCGGGACCGTGCCACAGAGACCAGGTGACCTTTAACATAGTGCTTTTCTGCCTTGTTTCAGGCTGCGTGGAACACAGTTATCAAGGTCCAAAAAAGTCTTTGGCCTTAGGTTAATCTGTACTCCAGCCACTGAAGAAAGGTGGGGGTGTGTTTATGCAATATCTCCATGGGCCTTTTTTATGTTCGCACATCTCTGAACATTCTTCCTTACACCAGACCTCATGCTAAGCCTTCTCATTTTGATCCACTTTGGAGATGAAGAAATTCAAATTAAAAAAAAAATTTGTAATGATAAAAATGTCTTTGCTTTACTTTCTGTCTTAATCCTGAACTGGGTAGTTATTCCTGACTTATTGGTCTGTATTTTTTCTGCTAACTCTATTTAATCTGTGTTTTAAAATGTATTTTAATTATAGTAAGTAACAAAATACCACATGTAATTGGTATCAATAGACAGGTGATGTTGTGCAACTTATTGCTGAATATCCGTATTTTAAAGGGCTATGAGAGAAACTCATTACTCATCCTGGCTCTAGAAGCCAACCAGCACTGAACAAAGTAAACATTTCTTATTCCAGGTCATGTTATCTTCCTGGATGTGAAGATCAGAAGTTTCTGTTCAGACTTACTTGGTCACGCCTCTCTGAGACCACGTTTTCAGCTGTGTTTGCTTCTATGTCATTTCTGAGCAGGCTTGCTGCCCAAGAATTAATAGGACCTCATTTATGCTGTCTCCAGGACACCAAGGTCTGTCTGGTGATTCATTGAATGAGGAAGAGAAACTGAATCCATTGTGTCACTTGAGCCTGGTAACCATCAGCTCACTGACCTGTTTTGTACCTCACTGTGTTGGTCATAACTTGTTACTGCATATGACCTTTGTGTGACACAGCTGTCTGCAGGTTGCTTATTCAGTGTATGTCTTAGTTATTTTTCTTGTTGCTAAGACAAAATACCCAATGCCCAAAGTTAAAGGAGGAAAGGTTTATTTAGCTCACAGTTTGTAGCGGTTTCAGTTCATAATTGGCTGGCTCCAAGGCAGAGTGGTATGGCAGACGGGTACCATAGAGAAGAAACAGTTCATGGTGAGCAGAAGGCAGCAGAGCAAGCAAGGGCCCTTAGCAGCTTCTTTCTGCCCCTTTTATATTCTGTCAAGTACCGAGATTAGGGCAGTGTCAAACCAGTCTAGACTGATACAGGAATCACACACCCTTAATCCCAGCATTACACACTCTAGATCCAGCCACCTCTGAAAAGGCCCCATCTGTGACTACATGAGGTTTTGGGGGCACATCTAGACACAAGCCATAACAGGGTAAATCCTGGTTTCCTAACAGGCAAGATTAACTTTAATCTATTTTGAGTGGCAGGAAAGAGCGCAGGTGGTAGAGGCAGCAGTCAGGGCTCTGTAATATTCTACCAGGTCCAGGCCTCATAATTTTTAGTACCCGCACCTCCATTTCTCCTATAGATGGGAACAGTAGCCCTTTACAGTGTTTAAGAAGATCAAGTGGTTCATGTAAGTGGGTGGGGTGTCACTGCTGTTGTTATTATCATTGCTGTGTTCCTACTTTAGTGATGTTACTGCCACAAAACCAGGAAGTCACCAAAGGAAGAATATTGTGGTCTCTTAATGAAATCCTCTTACATCCCTAGTGAGGCATTGTAACCTGTAATCGTGCACGATTTGTTGAATGTGTGACAAATGAGGCCAGAGTTAATACCATCTCATCCTGTTCATCTCTGGGCATCCTGCCAGACGTAGTGCTGCTGAAGGTTTCCTATCGGTGTGACTTCATCATCAGGTCATGGGCAAGTTGTCATCATGAGATTTTTCTGACCCAGATAGGAGGTGGTTGCTTCTCAGTTGAAGTTGTGTCCTGGGCCACTCACTTACTCTAGATGTAGCCACCGAGCTAGGCTGGGCAGGCCAGGGCCTCCTCAGGGTTCTTCTCATGCCCTCTGCCATGCACGTGAAGCTGTGCTGTGAGCAAGTCAGAATACTTCCCAGCTCCTCGAGTAGCACCCAGGTGGGGTTGGGGAGGCCAGCCTGTCTGTATGGCTTTGTTACAGTACTGACGACACAAACTCAGTTGGCTGACTCACCACTGATAAGTATAAGTGCCTAACTTCCTCAGATTGTTGGTACACCGTTAAAAAGCCAACTGCAAGACTGTTCTTCCTTCAGGTTTTTAAATATATAAGATATTTGGCTTTTTAAAATACGGTTTTATGACCATCTTTCACCAGAATTGAGTTACTTTTTTTTTTACAGGGTTCCTTTATGGTCAGGTTTGGAGATTCTACTTTTTAAAAACAGTCCGCAGCCCTAGTCAAAATACTTAAGAAATGTTGAACTCTGCATTCCACAGTCCTTCCTTGCATTCGCAGTCCCTTTGCTGCTTATGTAAAGCATAATGCTGCTTAGAGGCTTTTTCAGGTGGGGAGCAGTGCTGGGAATTAAATTCAAGGGCTTGTGCTTGCTAGGCAAGTGCTCTGCCACTGAGCTAAATCTCCAACCCCTTCTTAGAAGTTTTAAAATAGCTAGATTTAGCTGCTTGGTTTGAGGGGGATTTTTAGTGGAATGCAGACACTTTATTCTAGCAATAACCTAGGAGAAAGAAAGCTCTTAAAGTAAATGACCAGTTAGCAAGTACCAACTTATATTAGCAGATTGCTCCCTTAGAACGCGGAGGGTGCAGAGTTTGCTATTCATATTTTTGTTATGAGTTAAGTTATCCAGAATAGCTCTTTATTTACATAGGTTTTCAGTGTATATATTCAGTGTTTATTAGTTCAGCCACTGGGATTTCTACTGTATGGTTTATATTTCGATATACCCATAGAGCATTGTATCTTACACTAAATTAGTGAAAAAATGTTTTTCCTTCATGAAACCAGCATTTCTGGCAAGGTACCGTTATGTGGGAGTGTTAATAGACTCTGCTGGTGGGAACATTAATAGGTAAAAATGGTTTGGAAGGGATTTTTGTATTGTCTATTAAGACCATTGACCTGATTGGCCCATTTCTGAGTATCATCCATGGAAACAATGTACAGCTCAGGTTTTATGTGCAAAGATGTTTGTTTTAATATTAAGAATAATAAAAGCTTAGAAATATTAAATGATCAATAATGGAGCATTTATAAAATTATTACTTTAAAACCGATGTTAGGTTCATAGAGAAAATTATTGCTACTGTGTAGAACTTAAGATTATAAATATATGCTTTTGTTAAAGCATAGAAAAAGAAATAAGGTGTATTTTATTTATTATTTCATAATAGCATAGCCCATGCTAAATGTCCATGACGAGCTGGCTCATCTGAGTAGGTTGGTGGTGTTGTCATGCCACATGAAGGGTGTTCAGCTCAGGAGGCTGAGGCTGGGAGTACTTAACTGGCCCATGATGACTCTACCTGAAAACAGGGTACTGTGGATTCTGCTATATTCTGGTTGATTTTTTGTTTTTGCTTCAAAATGAAACAGTTTTTCTCATTGCCGAGTTTTGCTAATAAAGATCCCTTTTCATATTTGTATAACTCAGGGTGTACTGTAGTTTGGATGTGTCACCCAAGGGCCTGTGTACTAAACGCCTGTGGTGGGGCTGGGGATTTAGCACAGTGGTGGAGTGTTTGCCTAGCAAGTGCAAGACCCTGAGTTCGATCCCCAGCACTGGGGGAAAGAAAAAAAGCCTGTGATACTGTTGAGTGGTGTGGACGGAAGTGAGGTTACTGGGCCATGAGGTGAGCAGCACCCTTCACCACACCCCCCCTGCCGTGTATACTGCTTTACCACAGGCTGGAAAGAAACAGACCAGTGGACTGTAGACTGAAACCTAAAACTATGAGCCACAGTTAACCCTTCCTCTTTATAAGTTACCACCTGAGGTATTTTGTTACAGTGACAAAAAACTGACT
>PVJO010033733.1:0-11845 GCA_004026905.1 Hystrix cristata
TGACCCAAAACCAGACACATTTGTCTTCAATGAATCATTCTTGGGCTTTGTTTTATTTTTTAGGGAGTGGGATAAGGTGTTGACACCCTGGCTTCCCTGTGTATTATTTCTTGTTATTTGATGTGTATGTAATTATCCCTAACTCACTACTTAGTAGGCTATGTATAGTTATCATTTTTAATGATACAATCCCTGATTCTCTAAGGTATCATATTCCCTGTGGTTGGAGAAGAACCTAGTCCTTCCAGACCTTTGGGTCAGTCCAGGAGTCAGGTAACAGGGCAGGTAGGATAGGTGATGAGCCTGAGGGAAGAGAGCAAGGTGCTGTGATGGCACCGGAATGCAAAGTTCACACGGGATCCACAGGAAGCCCGAGCTCCATTGCAGATGCAAGTAAATTAAGGGAACACCAGGTCCGGAAAGTGGGATAAGCAGCTGAGCATGGTGCTGCACACCTGTAATCCCAGGACTCCAGGAGTCCAAGGAGAGAAGGCCACAAATCTGAACCCAGCTTGGGAAACTTAGCAATTTCCTGAGACCTTATCTCAAAAGGTTGGGGGTGGGGCTGGGGCAATAGCTTAGTATAAAGGTGCTGGGTTTAGTCTCCAGTACTGCAAAATAAGTAAATATATAAACAAATAAGAAAAAGAAAGAAAGAAAGAAAGTGGGATAATTAAGGTCACAAATGACAACACAGGAGAGGATGGGCTGGTGGTCATATGGAGTGACAATAAGAAGGAGAAAGGACATAAACTTGTAAAAGGTTTTTTTTTTGTTTTACTCTTAATGAGTTAAAGGGGCTGGGGATTTAGCTCAGTGATTATAGTGCTTGCCTTGCAAGCACAAGGGCCTGAGTTCGATCCCCGGCACCACAAAAAAAAAAAAGAAAAAATCTTAATGAGTTACACAAATGATTGCTCTTACATAAAGCTACTGTCAGACCTACACAGTTTATGTAGCCTGAGAAATATGTTGGGATAGGGGACAGGTGGGAGGGTCAGAGGTAGAATGAGAAGGAGACCAGTCGTCAGTTTTTGATCGGAATTGAGAAACCCAGAGCAAGGATGTGGCGAGGCAGAAAGGGGAGGGACCAAATATTGTTCACATGTTCCCTGGAAAAACTTCTATTTCTATTTTTTTAAATGATAGTTTTATTGAATTAAATTTTGCATATAATACAATTGACAAATTCAAAGTATATGAGTCAGTAGATTTTAGCATATTGATAGAGTCGTACAATGCCTACAATCAAATTTCGATCATTTTTGTTATCCTAAAGCAAAATAGCCCACCAACTAGCTACCATATCCCACTCTTTCGGCCCTAAATCTAGGCAACCACCGACCTATTCCCTATCTCCATAGATTTTTAAAAAAATTCAAAGTAGACCACGCTCATAGAAACAATAAAAACGTTAATGTATGGTCTCAAGGTGCATCCACTTTCCTACAAATGCCTAAAATTTATCTTTCTTTGTGGCAGAATAGTACTCCATTGTATATAAATACCACATTTTCTTTACCTATTCATCTGTTGATGGGCATATAGGCTGTCTCCAAGATTTAGCTATTTTGAATTGTGCTGCTATACACATGGGTATACCTACATCACTGTGGTATGATGTTTTAAACTCTTTTGGGTAGAAACCTAAAAGGGGAATAGCTGGATCAAATGGGATTTCTAGTTTTAGGGGTTTTTTTTTGCACAATCACCGTACTGTTTTCCAGAGTGGTTGTATTAGTTTACACTCCCAAAAACAATGAGGAAGAATTCCTTTGTCCCCACAGCCTCTCCAGCATTTGTTATTGTTTAATTTCTTGATGGTAGCCATTCTTTCTAGAGTGAGATGGAATCTTAATGTTGTTTTAATTTGCATTTCTCAAATGGCTAGTAATGTTGGACATTTTTTCATGTATTCATTAGCCCATCATATTTCTTCATCTGTGAAGTATCTATTCGTTTCAGGTGCCCATTTTTTTTATCGGGTCTTTATAGTTGGGGGTCTGGTTTTCTAGAGCTGTATATATATTCTTGGTGTTAGTCCTTTGTCTAAGGAGTAGCTGGCAACATTTTTTTCTCATTCTGCAGGTTGTCTGTTCACTTTATGGTGGTTTCCTTTGCTGTGCAAAAGCTTTATAATTTAATGTGATCCCATTTGTTTATTCTTGGTATTATTTCTTGTGCACCTGGGGTTTATTCAGAAAGTCTTCCTCTACA
Organism: Hystrix cristata; assembly: GCA_004026905.1. NCBI lineage: Eukaryota > Metazoa > Chordata > Mammalia > Rodentia > Hystricidae > Hystrix > Hystrix cristata. The sequence continues at coordinate 2,218 of PVJO010033733.1, forward strand.
GTTGTATGTTTGAGAGTTTTACTTATTTTGCCTCCAAAAGATTAAGTGTTTCTGTTCTAATGTTGAGATATTTGATCCATTTTGATTTTAGTTTAGTGTATGGTGAGTGATACAGGTCTAAGTTCAACCTTTGGCGTGTGGATAGCCAATTTTCTCGGCACCATTTGTTCAAGAGGCTGTCTTTTCTCCAGGGAAGGGATTTGGCCCCTTTGTCAAAGATAGCGTAACTGAGTGTCCCTGGAATTGTTTCTGTATCTTCTGTTCTGTTCTATTGATCCACAAGTTTGGTTTTTTTTGCCAATATCTTGCTACTACTTTGTAGTTTAGTAATATAACTTGAGGTCCAGGATTGTGATGCTCCCTGCCTTGCCCTTGGTGCCCATAATTGCTTTTGCTATTCTGGTCTCTACTGGTTCCATACGAATTTTAGGATTGCTTTCTCCAGTTCTGTAAGAAATGTTATTGATATTTTGATTGGGACTGCATTAAATCCATGTAACAGTTTTGGAAGTATGGCCATTTTAATTATATTGGTTCCACCTATCCAGGAACATGGGCATCCTTCCATTTTCTGATATCCTCTTTGATATCTTTTTTCGAAGTACTATTGTTTTCATTGTAGAGGTCTTCCACTTCCTTGGCTAATTAGTTCCTAAGTATTTCATTTTTCTTGATGCTATTGTGAAAGGTATTGTTTCCCTAATTTCCTTCTAAGTTAGTTTGTTATTAGTGTACAGGAATGCTATCGATTTTTGAGTGTTGGTTATATCCTGCTACCTACTGAATTTGGTTATTGGTTCTAGGCGTCTTTTGTGGGGGGTGGTTTAGGGTCTTCTAATGTAAAGGATTGTGTTATCAGCAAATAATGATAATTTAACTTCTTTCCCCATCCATATCCCTTTTATTTCTTTTTCTTGTCTAGTTACTCTGGCTAGTGTTTTCAGAACTATGTTGAACAAAAGTGGTTATAGTGGACATCCTTGTCTTGTTTGATTTTAGAGGGAAAGCTTTCAGCTTCTCCCCATTAAGCATGATATTGGTTTATCAGAGATGGTTTTATCAGATTAAGATAAAGACCTTTAATTCCTATTTTATTGAGGGTTTTTATCAAGAATTCATGCTGGATTTCATCAAATGCTTTTTCTGAATTTATTGAGACGATTATGGTTTTTGTACTTGCTTCTATTTATGTGGTAAATTACATTTATTGATTTGCATTTGTTAAATCATCCCTGTATCCCTAGAATGAATTCTCTTTGGTCATGGTGATGATCTCTTTGATGATTTTCTGCATTCCATTTGCCAGAATCTTACTGAGGATTTATGATTATTAAAGAGATTGACCTGTAGTTTGCTTTTTTGGTTGTGTCCTTTTCTGATTTTGGAATCAGGGTGATGCTTGCTTCCACGGATGACTTTGGGAGTACTGCTTCCCTTTCAATTTCATTAAAGAGTTTGAGAAATATTGGTGTTAGATCTCTACAAGTTCTTGTAGAATTTGGCAGTGAATCAATTGGGACTTGGACTTTTTTTGGTTGGTAGTTTTTTTATTACTTCTTCAATTTCACTGACTGCTATCGACTTATTTAAAATTTGTGTAACTTTTTGGTTCAGCTTGGTAGTTCATATGTGTATGTGTATCTAGGAATGTATCCACTTCTTCCGAATTTTCTGTTTTATTAGAGTACAGGTTCTCAAAAGTAGTTACCAATAATCTGGATTTCAGCAAATCCACTGTGATTTTGCCTCTTTCGTTTCTGATTGCATGGATTTGGGTCTTTTCTTTCCTTTTAGAGATAAGATCGGCTAAAGGTGTGTCAATTTTGTTTAGTGTTTTGAAGAACCAACTCTTCAATTCATTGATTCTTTTTTTTAGGTTTCTTTCTCACATAGCTATGCTCAGCCTGGGGACACTCTCCACAGGCATGCTCTTCATGGCATCCAGCTGGTTATACTCCTGGATGAGGGCTGACAGCGATGACACAGCTTCTGTGAAACAGCCTTCCTCCATCCTATCGACTTGTAGATAGTGATGGAGGTGAGCCTATAAGTGACAAATCAGATAGTGTTTACCATTGCAGGGACTTTAATACGTCCAACTGTCTTATACAGTAGTCTATTAAAATTGTAGTTAATTTAGCTTTACAATGGAAATGAGAACTTGTATCAAATGAGTATTTTGCCCAATCCTATAAACTCATGAATTTTATCACGTAAAAATAGCATGAGTAAACCTCTGTTCTTCAGTTATGACCAGTACAAGAATGGTAGGCAAGGTAGAAACACATGTAAACATGTGGTGTATACGTCGCAGAAGCCAGAACAAACATAGTTACAGAGGTGCGCAGACTTTCTGAGTTTCTCTAAAATCTATGCTTGGCAAAGACTGCCAAAAACTTTGTGGTCTACAGCCCTGAAAATAAGAATATAGATTTTTTTTTTAAATCCTTGCATTTATTACTTCTTGATTTTATTATTTCTACTCTAAAAAGGCTACAGAAAAATTGAAAATCTATTTTAATCATACTTTGTGAAATCTATTCTTGTTTAATGACAATCACATTACAATATTCTGAAAATATTAGAAAATCTAATGTATATTACATATCTATAATCCTCAAATATCCTGATAAAATAGCTCATTTGCAAAGGACATTAAACTGTTTTCTAATTTTGCCTTCCCAACTTTTAACATACAAGTAGACTTTGAACTACAGTGAATTCACACATTAAATTTACACATAAAAAGCAAAATGAAGCCAACTATTAGGATATTAAAAATGGAAACTGTTAAACTAACTGATTCTGGCTTAAGAGAAGAAGAAAATTGTCACTATTAGGTTAAACAGCAAATGGTAGAAAACTGATATTCAGGAGGTTTTGCAAGTCTTTTTGGTTGCTCAAATGAGCAACCATCATTATTAATGACTTATAAAATAAAAATTATTTTCCCATTACATGAAGTCAAGTATAAACCAAAAGTTACATTGATATGAAAATTATACAATAATTACAGAAAAGCCAGTTGGGTGGTAGCTCACTTATTAAGTGACTGGTTTCCCCTAAATGAGTCTTCCACATGGAAGATTCAAATTGATGGTTTTATAAAATTATGCATCAGTTCACATTATGAACCTGAGATGTTGTAGTAAATAGTTAAAATAATAAATATGAGATTTGGAAACAACAAAGAGCTACTTGATTTTTCAAAAAACATCAAAACCAGTCTCAATGTGAGCTCTTATATGATCACTGTTGGAGGTTTTTCCTCTTAAGGAGAGATTATTACATGTTTAAGGGCCAAAACAGCCTCAGGCCCATCTCGGGCACTAGCACACTGGTCTGGTCTGGCTTGCATCTCGGTATAAACTCTGTTAAATCTGGCCAATTGGAGAACTTGAGAGAGCCATATCACATATGTGGTGAACAGTTTATAATAGTACTTAAAACTTGTAACTCTGTAGTTTTATGTAAAAATTTACAAAGAGAAACTTAACAAATCTGTTTTTCATGATTCATATTTTTCTTATGAAAAAAGTAGTAGAAAAAGGAGCCCAATAATCCCCTCATCTGAATTTCTAACAAATTCTTAGAAACCTAGAAAGTAACCTTTACCTAGAAAAAGTTTGCAATCAATGTAGTGTGCCCTGGCTCACCAGCAACGAGCACACTATTCTTTGTGAATCACAGCCCAAACTGTCCAGTTACAGCGAGTAAACTATTATGTGCAAGGCTAAGGCACTGGATAAGCCAGGCACGGTGGTGCATACCTCTAAGTGTAGCATTCTGGGAGGCTGAGGCAAGAGGTTCATAACTTCAAGCCTATCTTAGGGAACTTAGCAAGCTGGAGAGACACTGCCTCAAAATAAAAAATAAGAAAGGGCTGAGCATGTAGCCCAGTGTGAAGTTTCTGGGTTCAATCTCCAGGGCCACAGAAACAAAGAAACCAACCAAAACGAAACAAGGCATTGAATACATGTCAAAGGTGACAACAATGACCAAGTAATTCACAAGCTAATTTATTCCCACAAACTTTATTGACATGAAAGTAATTCTACATTACTAAGGAAAAAAAAATTAACTATGAAAAGAAAAGAACAAAAAACAAAAAAGACTGGAAAGTAATATAGCAAATGTAAACGTGACTAGCTTGGGAGTAGGATTATATGCCCCTCCTCCCATGTTGCTTTACTGTGCTCTCCATGTCGTCTACTTGAGGGCCCAGAGTGGTTTAGTGCAGAGCCCATGTGGGCGGCCCTGTGTTCAATCCCCAGCGCCAAAGCCAAAAATCAGCAAGAAAAAGAAAAAAAAAAAACAAAAACAAAGACAATAATGAAGGAAAAAACAGCGCAGAAGAGTAAAAAAAATAAAAGAGAGCTACACAAAAAAGCACAGCCAAGAAAAGAAACTCTGAAATAACCCAGGCTGCAGAATACACCTGTGCGGGCGAGCCTACAGCAAGCCTGCGGCGGTGGACACGCAGAGCCCCTCCGGAGGCTCGCCAGCCAAGTCGCCCCAGCAGCTGAGCATCGGGTATTAATTGCAGTGTCGGCACGTTGGGATAAATAAATGGGTTTTAGGTCACAGTTTGGGCACTTGGTCTCTAAAAGTTTCACCATCACTGGAATAAACTGTTTGTTAGCTCTGTGATTCAGTGTCCCAGAGAAGGATGTGGCTTATGGCCTTTTCAGTTCTTCTGAACACATGACATTAAGTAGGGCGCTATTCTAAATGCTTCTTGCGTGTCAAGCCATTTAATTCACACAGCTCTGTGCATGGGGATTAGCACCGTCATTACACACATGAGGAAACCGAGGTCTAGAGAAGTGAAATAATTTGACTACGATCACTCAGCTAGTAAACGGTAGAGCTGGGATTTAAACCCATATAGCAAGGTGTCAGAATCTTCACTCTTAACCACAAAACATTTTTTTAAAATTTATTTTAATGGTACATTTTATATGTACATAGTGCTAACATTCATCATAGGGGAAAACTTTTTTTTTACTGATTGAAATTATAAATTTTGATTTATAATCATAATGACAATGAAGTTAAAATTTATACACATTTAAATTTTGTGAATGTATGCAGTTATGCTACTTACTGTAAGAAAGAAAACTAAAATATAACAGTGTATTACAAAGGCTGAAACTGTGTTCTATACACTTGCTCCAGTTATATACATCAATCATTATATATTTGTATACATATATATATAGAGAGAGAGAGAGTTCAGATATAAAGGACTGTATAGGGTTATATATTGGGTTATGTAAAGATCAGATGGCTGCATGTGCCTGGAGTTGTTTCTGCATCCTCTATTCTGTTCCACTGATCCACATGTCTGGGTTTTTCTTTGGCCAGTACCATGCTGTTTTTATTACTGTAACTTTGTAGTGTAACTTGAAGTCTGGAACTGTGATGCCTCCCACTTTGCTCCTGTTGTCCAGGATTGCTTTTGCAGTCTCTTTTGGTCTCTTCTGCTTCTGTATGAATTTTAGGATTGTTTTCTTTAGTGCTCTAAGGAATGTTGTTGGTATTTTGATTGGGATTGCATTAAAACTGTACGTTAGTTTTGGAAGTGTGGCCATTTTGAATATGTTGGTCATGCCTGTCCGAGAATAGAGGGTATCTTTCTATTTTCTGATGTCCTCTTCTAGCTCCTTTTTCAGAGTACTGTAGTTTTCATTGTAGAGGTCTTTCACTTCCTTGGTTAGGTTATCGTATTTAATTTTTCTTGATACTATTGTGAATGGTATTGTTTTCCTACTTTCTTTTTTTTATTTTTTTATTTTTTTATTTTTTTTTTTGTGGTGCCGGGGGGATCGAACTCAGGCCCTTGGGCTTGCAAGGCAAGCACTCTAATCACTGAGCTAAATCCCCAGCCCCATGTTTTCCTACTTTCTTTCTCAGTGAGATCATTATTGGTGTACAGAAACACTATTGATTTTTGTCTGCTACAATGGTAGAAAAGAGCTCAAATTGGGAGAGGTCCAGGAAATTTCCAAGTATCTTTTTTTCCCCTAAGTTTTGAATTGAGATGCTAGCTCTCTCTATGTCATAGAGTATACTAAGTGCTAATAAATTATCCTAACAGCCTTCAAGCACGTGATCTGTCCCTTTGCTTTTTCAAGGACTTCAGAAATCGCAGAAACAGATGTTTCCTGAATGCCACAAAACTATTGCTTTCATCCTCCAGCCACAAGGTCTGATCCTTCCCATCTCAATTCCTTCCAGACCATTTAAATTTACTTCCTTTTTTGTTATAAAGAATAACAATCAACAGCCAGGAAAAGAAGTTTCCCACAGAGAAATAATCACAAAAGAGAAATGCTGCAGTGAAATTAAGACTGACTTGAATCTTATAGGAGAAATTACCTTGTTATAGTATTTCTTCACCATAAAGTGGCTAGATCCCTATTTGGTACAGGTAGTAACCCTGATGCAAATTATTTTCATCTTTAAATGTAAAATTAACCTATATGAGTAGGAGTTTCAGGTCTGTAGAGTTAAGGCTTTTCTCATTATCATGCATTTAGGCACCTACAGTATTTCCCCTAAAACACTGAAAAAAAGATACTAAATTTACAGTGTTTTTAAGCATGGAAATTCTGATGTTTCAGGTAGATGTGAATATCTGCTTAGCTTTATATTTAACGAGACTTAGCAATTGTTTTTTAGTTCTGGAAGTGAAATTAAAATTTTGTCATGTTACAGAAGTATAGTGCTGTGTGATCTAAGCATTCAGCGGTATATATCTCACTCATGTTTTTAACAAACATGTTTTTCCCTGAGAAACACCGCCACTATCACCAGCCACACAAAGGTTGAACGAAGGCCATAACATTTTCCTGGAGCTAATAAGATTAACTTGCATTGAGGTAATAAGTTTGTTACAGTCCAAATGATACACACACAATGGCCGTTCCTAACCTCTTTCTTCCTTTTCTCTCATTGGGCTGGAAAAGTGAGGGACTTGTTTCACTGGCTTGCTTCATAGTTAGGATCGGCCGCGTAATTCAGTTTTAGGCAATGGGATAAAGGTGGGGTGTATTCTGGGAAGCTTTTCTGATAAAAGTAGTTGGTTCCTTTTTCTTACTTCAAACTTGAATATGGATATGATTCCCAGACCAGAAACAGCCATTTCGTAGTCATGAAGTAATTAATATGAAGACAAAGAACTAACACACCAGGGATGGAGGAACAATATATAGTATCTAGGTCTTTAATGCATTTCTCCTAAATTACAACATCCAATTTCTAGACTTCTTTGTGAGACAAACGGCTACCTTTATTACTTAGGCCATCATTAAATGATGTTTTCTGTTGCAGTCAAACAAATACCAATTGATACACCAGTTACATATCACTGAGTTAACTAAGGCTGCCCCGAGAATTTTACATTGAAAATAAGTTACCAAAATACTGTAATCTATGACCCATCAGTGTATGGCTTAATAAAGATAGTTCCTAAGGAGGCAGAGGGCAGACTCGATGAAGGGAACCGAGGTTAAACACAGATGCACGGCTTGGTAAATTACAGTCCCCGGCCCAAATCCAAGTAGTTGCCTATTTCCCTGAGTAAAATTTTATTCAAAGACAACCCTGCCCATTTGTTTATGGACTATCCATGACTGCACTTATGCCATAGAGAAGTTCAGTAGCTGTAATAGAGATCTCAGGATTTGCAAAACTTTAAATATTTACTTTCTCTAGTCCCTTATGGAAAAGGTTTGCCAACTGCTTCTATGGGTAAGCTTCTATGATGCTGCTTAAAATGTCTAATTTGAAAAGAAGTATACATGAGGGTTTGGTGGGTTTTTTGAGCAGCAGAGAGAGTGGTGAGACTGGCTCTCTCTGTGCAGCTCAGGTTCACCTTGAACTCACTATGTAGCCCAGTCCACCCTCTTGGTCTCATTTTGTGGTCTCATTTTTTGATACTACTTTGTGAATCAGAGGCTGTGTTGATAGTACATAGAAAAAAGAACAAGAAGTCTTCTTCCTAAACTTGATACTGGGAAAAAGAGAATGGTCTCTGTTTAAAGCGTAAAACACATAGAGTAGATGAGAATGTAAGAAAAGCTCCCATGGCTGGGTGTGGTGGTGCACACCTGTAATCCCAGCACTCGGGAAGCTGAAGCGGGAGGATCGCTGTGAGTTTGAGGCCACCCTGAACTACATAGTGAGACCCTGTCTCAAAAAACAAACGAAGGCTTTCAGGCTAAGTCATGACTATGTAATACTCAACAAATGAGTTGGCCATCAAAAAAGAGAGGGATGGAAGTAGGAATGTATCAAAGGAAGCACCTGAAAAGAGCTATTAAAAGGCTGACAGTATTTAAAGGAAAGTGTGTTTTGGAGGAGGGAATTAGTCTATATTTCTGCTATATCTATATAATAAATGAAACCAGCCATTTGGGTAAAAAACCCTTAATGACATTGTGTAATTCTGTGGTTACTAAGCAATCTTCTGATTTTTGTGTAGCTTTGGTAGATTTTGTACAAAAGAGAATGTGCCTGTGATGTAAAAGGAGTATCTGGTCTTAATGAGTTATAGTTCCTATTGTCCGTTACCACCTCGATTTACCACTTTTAACCTCTTATTTCTTTGAGTTTGGTTAATGCCATTATGCTGGAGAGCACCGGATTCATCTAAAGGTACAACAGCGTAGTTTCTGAGTTTGCAAGCCTGAGCACTAGGCTCAGGAATTCACCAAGGAAGACCAATTATCCTTCCCTAAAGATATCAAATCAAACACCAGCCAACAATTCAAGCTACAACTAGAATTTCTGATGAATTAAAGCCCGATAGCATTGTTTTGTTTTGTTTTCACTGAAAATGTACAATTTAATAACATTAAATGCTACGGACATTCCTTGAATGTCAAATTATTCTTGCAAAGACTTAAAATATTTCATACATGTTTTCTGAAATAAAAGTCATTTTTGTCCTATGCAGTTTGCACAACTGCTTTTCTCCTTTTGTCATATTCTATACTTAGAGCAAGTATTACTAATCACAAATAATATTTACCAGAGAAAAGTAAACAATTCTTTCAAAAGTTAGCTATTACTAGATACATTAACAAAATGACTTCATGGAAAATCTCAGTTTTAGAGAAACTTTATTTCAACTAGGAAACAAGACCGCTGAGGTCTACAGTAACAGGGTCACCACATCCTGGCGCGGCACACCGCGCACAACCGGCGACTGCTACTCGGCGTAGAAGCCAGGCCAGGACATCAGCGCGTCCACTGCGTAGCTCTACGAGGGGGCTGCCGTAAGTCACGGCGTTGCCGCAAGTCGCTGCCGTCGCTAAACCATACTGTATGACCAGGCCACGAGAGTCCGTCAGAGGTGGCGCAAGCGCAGTTGCGTCTGACTGTTACTATAGCAACTGAGTCCTCGCTGCTTTGTCAACGTCCTTGAGCTGCGGCAGTTCCAGATGCCCGGGTAACTGATAGCTAGGCTTTGCCGTGGTCTTTGAAATACGCGACTTTAAACTGTTCGTGGGCCAACACCCGGGGCAGTGGGTCACGTTTGTTACTCAGAGCCCACGGGACGCTGCTGTAGCGTCGCGATACCACACTGCCTCAGCCTCCCAGAGTGCGGGGATGACAGGCG
>PVJO010033734.1:0-11789 GCA_004026905.1 Hystrix cristata
TTCTGTGGGTTCATTAGAAACATTTTAGAGTTTTGTACAAATCTTCCGATTCCTTGATGACATTGTTCTCAATTGTTTTCTCCATTCTTAAAAGTAAGGTCATTAATAGAGCAAATTCTTCTTTTTGAAGTGCCCATTTCTTCCTTCAATCTGTCATACTTTTTGCATCTTGTATTATGGCACAGTTTACAACTGTATGCATGTTTTTAATTTCTACACCATCCTGATTAATTTATGCTTTTATTATTATGAGATGTTATTTTCTCTAGTAACAATTTTTATATTATCATCTATATTAGTATGGTAATTTTCGATTCCTTTTAAGGATCACTTTTTGCATGGTATACCTTTTTTCATCTTTTGACTTTTAAATGATGTCTTTGAATCAAAAATCTATCGCTTGTGATATCATTGGATTGTACTTCCTATCTAGTCTATCATCTCTACTACTGGATTGGATTGCTTAACACAGTGTCACACTTCTAACAGTTAAGATTCTCCCTCCGTACCAAGGAGTTTTGTTGCTGATTTTAGTTGTTACTTTTCATTTACTTAGTGATTTTCCTGGGATCCTTAGGTGTAGTCTGTATTCTCTGTCATATTTGGTCACTGAAGTTTTTGTCTTATGGGGTTAGTAGCTATGTAATGACTATGCAGAGATTGCCTTCAATCTCTACTACTAAGTTTCATATTCCTCCCTGAGGGTTCTGTGTACATGTGCTGAGGCTTGACTCTAGTGCTCAGTTTACCTACACATGTGATCTCAACTTCCTGCTTGCTTAGAGCCTCAAGATCAGCTGGAGGTGAGAGATTAGGGCTTTTTCATTCTCAAACCTATTTATCCTTCTTTATCACTGAATGGTGTTCTGTGAGGTATAGATATCATACAAATAGCACAGTCATCTGTTGATGGGCATATAAGCTGCTTCCAAGATTTAGCTGCTATGAGTTGTGCTGCTATAATCATTAGTATACATATCACTGTAATATGACGTCTTTAACTCTTTTCTTTAACTCTTTTGAGAAGATACCTAGAAGAGAAATATCTTGGTCGAATGGAATTTTTGGGTTTTTTTTTTTTTTTTAGAAATCTCCATACTGATTTCTATAATGGTTTTACCTGTTTACAATCCCACAAACAATGCAGAAGAGTTTCTGTTTTCTCCATAGCCAGGCCAGCATTTATTATTTGATTTCTTAATGATTTCCATTCTTACTGGAATGAGACAAAATCTGTATTGTTTTAATTTGCAATTTTCTAACAACCAGTGAAGTTGAACACTTTTTCATGTACCTACTGACCAATTATATTTCTTCTTCTGAAAAGTGCCTATTCATTGCTGTTGACCATTCTTTGATTTGGTCTTTTATTTTGGGAGTCCAACTTTCTTTTTTTTTTTTTTTTTTTTTTTTTGGTGCTGGGGATAGAACTTGGGGCCTTGTGCTTGCAAGGCAAGCACTCTAACCGCTGAGTTAAATCCCCAGCCCGGGAGTCCAACTTTCTTGAACTCTTTATATATTTTAGATATTAATCCTCTGTCCAAGATGCAGGTGGCAATTTTTTCCTATTCTGTAGGTTATTTCTTCACTATGCATAAGTTTTTAAATTTGATATAATTCCATTTGTTTATTCTTGCTCTTATTTCTTATGCAACTGGAGTTATTGTCAGAAAGTCCTTACCTTCACCTATGACTTCAGGAGTTTTACTTATTTTATCTTCCAATATATTATGTGTTTCCATTTTAATATTTAGATCTTTGATCCATTTTGATTTTAGATTGGTACATTAGTACATTAATACCTCTTCAGCATATGGATAGACAGGTTTGCTAGAACCATTTGCTAAAGAGGGTATTTTTACTTAAAGGTATGGTTTTGGGCCCTTTGTTAAAATCAAATAGCTGAATGTGTCTGGGTTGTTTCTTCTTCTTATAAATTACAAGATCATGCATCATGACCAAGTAGATTTCATCCCTGGGATGCAAGAATTTTTCAGCATACACAAATCAATAAATGTGGGCTGGGAATTTATCTCAGTGGTTACAGTGCTTGTGCACCAAGTGGAAGCCCTGAGTTCGATCCCCAGCACACACACACAAAAAATCAGTAAGTGTATTACATTACGTAAACAGAAGAGGGACAAAAACCACAGGATCATATCAGTAAATACACAGAAAGCATTTGAAAAAAATCTAACACTCACTCATGATAAAAAGTCTAAAGAAAATCAGTATAGAAGGATCTTATCTAAAGCTGTTGAAAGCCATTTATTACAAACCAATGGCCAACATCATATTAAATGGGGAAAGACTGAAAACTTTTCCTCTAAAATCAGAAACAAAGACAAGGATACCCACTATCACCACTCCTGTTCGGCATGATACTGAAAACATGAGCCAGAGCAATCAGACAATAGAAAGAATAAAAGGAATAGATATAGGAAAGGGAGAAGTCAAATTACCATTATTTGCAGAAGACATGATCTTCTATATAGAAGACCCAAAGCATTTTGCCAAAAGACTCAAAGAATTAATAACCAAGTCCAGCAGTGTAGCAGGACACAGAATCAGCATTTACAAAAATCAGTTGCATCCTTATACTCCAATAATGAAATTACCAAGAAATAAGATTGGGAAACAATACCATTTATAATAGTGTCAAGAAACTAAATAATTAGAAATTAGCCTAAGAAGTTAAAGACCCAGTTTCCTCCTTGTGCTTTTGTCAGCCTCTCGTTAGCCCCAACAAGTAATTCCACCTCAGACAGCTGCAATATTAAGCAATTGCCACTGATTGTTTTTGACAAAGCCCCGAGGATAGGGCTGTTCATACTGAGTGGGAGCTCTGACCAAGGTGCAAAAAAGAAAAACAAATGAACAAACAAACAAAAGCACCCAGGAATGGTGCTTTTCAGGCAGCTGCAAGACAAGTAAAATTGTGGCAGATTTCTGGGGCTAGAGCTTTGGGGGAAGCCTTAATTTATTTTATTGCATCATGCGCCTGACACACTCTGGGTTTTACAGCTGTTGCACTTGAAAGACTTGATTTCCTCAGTTCCAAAATAACTTTAAAAATCAGAGATCTGGAATAGAGACATTAGAGATTAAGGAAAGAAGCCTATATCTTTTCATATACTCGATCTCAAATGATTGTTCAGATTTTTTCTATCTGTTTAAAAAGTCTCTTAAGGAGATTGCATTTATTTATAATTTTCTGAATTTCAGAATTTTGAAACCAACTCAACTGGACACCATAATCTCAATTGGATCGGGTTGAACTTTTTTGAATCTTTCATGTCCCTCTCCCTTTTCTCTTCTACTCTGATTTTCACTTTTGCAGTGGTTGGAAATGAATTGATTTTATTTGCATTGGGACAATAAGTGTAGACAAAAGTGAATAGGAAAATGCTTCAGAGAATAATTATATGTTTGGTTTTCTTCGTTTTGTTTTGTTTTTTGTTTTTTGGAGACAGGGTTTTGGTATGTAGTTCAGACTGACCTGTGTAGCTCAGGCTGGCTTCAAACTCTTGGCAGTTCTCCTGCATCAGCTTCCTGAGTGCTGGGATTACAGGCATGTGCCACCACACCTGGAAATATTTATATAATACATAGTAAAATTCAGTTTACAAAATAGTAGCAATATAGTCATAGAAAATACTATATATTTGTACATAGAATTAATAAATTCTGTTTGTTGAAGACACACATTTCTAATTTCCATTTGGCATAATGAGAATTCTCCACTGGTTTCTAAAGTTTGTTTCAGTGAAATTAGTTTTATTACTAATTACTAAGAAAGAAATGTATGCATATGGATTAAAAGTAACTCCAACAAGGGAGAAGAGATTTTCCCGATTTTATTTTCAGAGGTTTTGTTAAAGGATTACTAAAACAGATTTTGTGTAATGAAACTACAGGAAAATAAAATAAGCAATTAAAGTGTATTTTAATGATGAGTTTCCTGTAAACTGTTCTCCAGTAGAATATCAAGCAGACAGAAAATTAATTTTAGATTTTGCAATCCTAAGGCTGTTTTAATTTACATTGATATTATTAGTACAGAGTTCATAGATTTATCATATTTAACCTATTACAAAATATAACATTTTTAATACTGAAGATTATATTTAACTTGATACATATTTTTAAAAATCATTAAATTTTCAAAGTCTGTCCTCATTTCAGTTGTCTATTGGAAAGTATTTTAGAGTGGTGCATTGATGAATAGTGTATTATTAGAATAAAATATGACTACTTCTCACATGTGTGATTTCACATACATACTGAATGGGGAAAATTGAAGTAAGTACATCATATATACATATGTCTGAATGGCATGAATTAAAGATACTGGTCCCAGGGTGATGAATTCTGCCCCTAATTTTTGATAATAAGGAGCGATCACTCCACATAAACTGAATACTCTATCAGTGTGAGTGTGTGTACCTTAGATAGTCTTAACCTTAACCTTGTGTATCTTGGTTAAGCTTTTAGTTGGCATTTGAACTATGTGCATCAAAAAAGTCCTTTGCTAGTGTCATTGAAATCTTCATGAGGGATATTTCTAGACTGTCACTAGGGATGCTTGCAATATATTTTCATTAATGAGCTGAGTGATGTTAAAATATGTGATTCTTTTAATTAGAGAGAGTTTAGTTTCCCATCTTTGAATCAATAGCATAAGAAACTGGCAAGTTTAACATCTTCACATATAGGAAGTCGTCCCATTTTACATTTAGAGATCTGTTTAGTTTTAGGCCTCCAACTAACTAAAAAGCTGTGACAACAAATCTGACTAGAGGTATGGCTGATCACACCAGGAGACTATAGTTACCTATACCTCAAAATAACACTGCCCTGGAGGGTGGTCCTAGGAATGTCACAGGGCAGTGAGCGAGATCTCTAAGCTTCCATGAACAGATTGCTTGGCTTTTTGTTTCTAGTCAATGTTTGTATCTTCCAAATTTGGAAGAAAACTTGGAAGTTATTGTAACTTACCAGCTGGCCCTGAGATTGTTGGAGAGAAGATGCATAGCTTCTACCTACCTCTCACCATCAGGAGGCTACCAATATTTACTCAAGTACCTAACAATTGCCGAAGTCAAACTTGCACGAGTCCATTCACTACAATCAGACAAGAAGAAAGTTTTGAAAGTGTTATGCAAATCACTGGAATTTTGGAAACACGACCACTTTTGCAGAATGTCTTCTTTAACCATGATAGTATTGATCTCCCTTTGGAATAATCTCATGAATAGGGATCCTAATTGAGCTTGTAATTAAAAGAAATGATCAACTGACAAGGAGAATGGAATACATTTAAAATTACTGAAAATTTTCCAATTGCAGCATGTTTTCACCAAACTGGGAGTCCAAGGAGGTAAAATAGAGCCACATATTTTCACCACTGTCTCAGAGTTCCACCTAGAGGTACGGCAGTGTTTTATATGAACTCTCTAAAATTACGCATTTGAAGGGGACGGTCCTAGAAGATTTGTCAGAGGTGAGACTGATCCTGGCCCGCTCTTCAGTCCTAATCTCCTAATCTTCAGGTCTTTTGTACAACTGAACAATTATGCTACAGTTCCCAATCCATCCTTCTGTATGGCTCCTTTATTTAACCACCTCCCAACATCTGCTCACGTGTGTAACAGATGCACCTTGAGGACTTCCACGAGCTTCCAAATAATGTCTGCAGTCTACCCGCATCTGTTCAAATGCTCCTTGTCTTTCTTCCAGTTACTCTTGATAAAAACTCAATATTCCTTGACAAAATCCTCACTTCTGCTTATGCATTCAAATTCATCCTATTTTACCAACTGAACCTCATTACTCAAGCAATTTTTCGCTTCTTTTTTTAGGAATCATATTTTCCCTTCTGTTAGATTCTTTATGCCCACTTTATTTCTCCAATTGTAAAATCAAGTTTCTCTTGATTCTCCTATTACATCCAGTAATCAAACCTCAGTTTTTGATTTATTTGACTTGTTTGTAACAGTCAATAGAACTGTTTGCGGCTTCCATTGTGAGTATTTCTTTTGCTTGAGTTGTAGGAAGCCAATTTTTTTTTTTTTTTTTTTTTTTTTACTCTACGGTTCTCTAACTGGTAAAGCATATAGACACCTGAGGCTTAACACGTTCACGAAAGAACAGATCTCCCAATTTTCCTTTCTAAACTTGCTCCTCTCACAGTCTTTCCCATCTAAATGGTGGCAATTTTACCCTTCCAGATTACCAGACAAACCTTAAAGTTAACGTTTACTCTTCATTTTTTCTCATACCTCATATTCGATCTGTGAATTTTACTGAGCCCACCTTCACACTGTACTAGAGGTACCTAGAGTGCCACTGGGGGGTAAACCTCATTTCCCTGGAAGAAATTATCGTTATCTCTTGCTAATGCCCACAGTTCCTACTTTTTATAACTTCCTAATGCAATTTTTGTGCATTTTATTTTCAGTGTAGGAGCCTAAAACAATCCTTGATGGACTTTGTACTTTTTCACTAACAACTAAAACCTTCATAGTAATCTATAAGGCCCTCCTGATTTGGCCACTCTCTCCCCTCGGCCCACACGGCCCTCGCTTTTCTAGTGTCTCGGTCTACCTGAGCCTTGGAAGCCTCCTGGTCACATCAAGGACGTGCCGATTTGGGGATTATTCATTTGCTGATTCTTCCACCTAGAAAACTCTTCCTCATATTTATATACAGGGCTCGCTTCTTTGCAACTTTCAAGTCTTTGTTCAAGTATCATCTCTACATGATCCTCTCTGACCACCCAGAGAGAAATTTAACTTCCAGATATATGGAGCCTCCTTCTGTTATTATTATTATTTTGTTTTTATATTTCTATCTCTAGTACTTAACATCTTCTGACATACTGAATGTTTTACTTGTTTTTTTTTTAACGTTCTCTCAATTTAGGAATATAAGATCTATGAAAAACGATTTCGACTTTCATCCTTCCTTTTTTCTTTTTTGCATTTATCTTACTTGTAATTTTTACTTAAAAATTATACTTGTGGCTCATACATTTTATCTTTATTACGCTTAATCTAGACAAGAGCTAGAGAATAAAACCACCCAGAGTCAATGCTGTGATCCATCAAGGCAGAAATCTGAGCTTCTACATCAAGATGAAGAGGGTTAGCACATATTTAATGACGCTTTTAAAACAACGATTCCTCCTACTCACGCCCATCCTTTACTCCGATGTCCTAGGCAGCATGTCTTTGTGTTAGTTGTATCATCCCTACTTATGCAAATGAAGTTTAAGGTAACAGTATCTCATTTAAACAGATCTCTAATAATGTGATTTGCCCTGATACTTAATCAAACAAAAACTACATTGCGTTTGGCTGAAACTGACAATTTGTTAGTATCTCTACACAGAGAAGACAAAGACTGCATCTATGGGCTCTGAATAAGTCTGTTATGGTCTGGATGTGTTTTTTCAATCTCTCTTTTGCATTGCAGAGTGAATATTAACATCACATTTAACAAAATGCTTTGACAAATTCTGCCAGGCCACCTCTAATTTGATAAGTTGGGATGTAAATGATCTAAGACAAGAACCATGATCTAATTGATTTATAAAAAAATTACTCAGAAAATTTTTATAAGATAATATATTTTCTGACTTAAATATATGTTTGTTGTTTAGCAATAATATACGTCACATTTTTTCAAAAGAATTGCCTGTTTTTCTTTTTCTAAATTTAGAGAAATTAGATTTCTGTGGCATATTTAAAACTTTAAACGTAATTTTTCTTCATTGAAAATATAAAAATGCTATTGGACTGCATGCCCAGAAGTGTTATTCTGAGATTGTAACAATAGAGGCCAGCAGAGTACTAGGCTTTGTGATTTTGAAAGAAGAAATCATCTTGATAGTTGGGGAAAAAAAAACCTGCACTCCAAACATTATTCTACTGTAGTTATATATCAAAAACTTTATTTTCATAAAGAAAATGAAAGAGGTTTTTTAGCAGGGGAAGTGCTTGGCATGAAAACTGAAAAGCATATATGAGCTCTGAGCATATGGTTAAAATTCAAGCTTTCTGTTTCTGGTGAGAGTTGTTACTGTTTTATAATAGAGACTTTGGGAAAATACATATTTTTAAATTTATCTCCAATTTTACTATGACCTTTGAATATTAATAATAAGGATCCAGCCGTCTCACATGAATCCCTTTTACAGCCATATGGTGAAATATGTGCAGTAATTTACTCTCCATTTGTATGAGCCGAGTGTAATCAATTAAAAGGAAGAGCATGCTCAGCTCGCAAGCACTTCTTGGGAATCTGATGGGTCTGCCTCCCGAAGAAAAGCTTCGATTGGATTTCATTGATGCTTTGAAGGATGAAGAGCAGATTTAAAAAAAAAAAAAGTTAACTTGTTATAAACTTTTTCTAATATAATTCATCACAGCACAATATGAGCTTATTTACTTTTGCCAAAATAAATATTGGCAAAAATATTAGAGGCCGTTTAGTGAAATTAGTTTTTGAAAAATAGGAGTCGTCTATTTTTAGCTCAATAAATTTAGATGGGTCAATGGAGCCATCTCAAAGCACAATGACTGAAAAGAAGGTTTTAGGTGAAAAGGTAGGAGAGGAAAATCTGTTCAACACATGGCAGAGCTTATTGCATGGTAACAGGAGAACAGTATTTTTAAAAATAATTTTGTGTGCATTATTGATTTCACTAGTGATACACTTTGGAACCATAAACACTTGAAAGTTGAAGTTCTCTATCTTTCTGCCAAATCTAATGTAACATATTTATTTTAATTTCTTAAATTTTATGTTACTCAGCTTATTTCATGTTGGAGTATGAACAAAGGAACAACCTTATAAACTTGTAGAAAACTGCGTGACACCATTTGACATTTGGCATAACATGTTGTGATGCTGATATAAATATTGCTGTTTATATAGAATATTAAGACCTTCCATTCACACCATTTGTTCTTTGTCCCTAGTAGACAGGGGACACTACTTAGAGTGTGGCTCCATATTTGTGATAGAAAGAAAAAAAAATGAAATTCAGTTAATTTCTGTATGAATTAATTCTAACAAATTGAATAATAATTAGTCTAAAATATTTTTGTTAGTTTCTATTTGCCACGGTAGAGTGAAATAGTAGGCACTATACCAGAGAACATTATCATCATATGTATTCCTCACCATAGACAAGATGTAATACCATCTACCTTCAATCCATTTGCTCTTAATTTTATCTTAATTAAATTAGAAAATTGTTTAGATAAAATTAGACATTTAAATAATCATGTTTTTGAGTTTATGTCAGTGATTTCTGGTATTATATTCTCCTTATGGCCCGTGATAATGACACTAAAGCCTCAGCTGTGTGTGACTTTACACACTGCAGTTCTGATGACTTTGAATCTGAATTTGAACTCAGAACCAGGAGGATCAGCTTATCATGAGATTTAGTGATGGGCACCAAGTAAATGCCTAACTTTAGTTTGGCTTCATTTTAGTGTGAAAGATTATGCACATATTTCATGATAGCTGTAACTTAAATAGGTCTGTACTATGGTTAGAATAAAAGACATTCTTAGATCTCTAGATCAAAGTCTGAGGGGTGTTTCAGGTCATTCATTTAATTGTAAAATGGAGTAGACTTAGGGAAATAGTTATGTTATAGGACGTTTGTACCATAAATTTCACTTTAATTGACTTTTTATACTGTATGCTTTGTTACTCTCCATGTAAGCTTTTACTTATAACTGTATACATACATGTATACACATGCATATGTGTATATTTTAAAAATAAATAAATGATCATTTATATTTATAATATAGAGAATAGAAATGAAATATTTAAAATATAAGAAATTTAAAAGAAGTTAACTTATATCTTCCAATTAGGTCAATTTTGCTATTTCCTCATTCTATTTTGAGCTCAAAACTAGGAACTTTTGAACTGCGAATGAACTTATTCACCTGAGAATGCCAATAGTGTGAATAGTTCAACGAAACTGGAATACACCATTATGATGTATTGGAACTACGATCAATAAAGAACACTTTAAATGTTTTGCTAGAAGCATTAAAGGGACTGTTACCATTGAACAGTTTCTCCTGGTAACTCCTGAAGTGTTAATAACTTAACAATATAGAACCAATTCCTAATAGAATAATAATTTCAGCTAGGAGCTCAGAACAGAAACTAATTTTGATGATGAGTGTTGTGGGGTCATTTGTGTAAAATGTTCCAAAGAAGTTAATCAGTTGTTTGTATTAGCATTAATTAGAATTCCTGTAGCCTTAAAAAAGGAAGCAATACATCAACTTATTTAAAATGATTTCTATCATCTATCCTTCTGGAAAGACCGTTTGTCTTTCTCAGAACTTTGCTCAGATTTCGCCCTCATGCAGACACATACCAGACAGTTTTATATACTATCTGCTCCTCTGCTGTGCTACCTCTATGGCCCCCCTGTATTCCAATACTGATGTCCCTGCTCTATTTTTTCCTTTTCCAACCACTGTAAGACTTAATGTCCCAGAGAAGTGTGACTTCTGTTAAATAGTGACACTTTCAGTGCAATAACTGTGGTAGTTAGCATATCCATGGGATGGCTGTTTCCCAGAATGGAACTTAAATATCGCTAAGAAGCTCTTCACCTGATTCAGTCTCCACCTGTTGCAGATGCTACCCTGTCATCCCAATATCACTGTTTCTTCCTTTTCCTTTCCTCGACTAATCAATCTAAGCAGACAGTTGCATTTTCAAAAGTCACATTAAAATTTTTTAAATTATAAAATATGTAATTACTACAGTAATTTTATATATAAAAATTATCAGTATAGGAAAAAATCCCTATTCTCAAATCATCCGTATTATTTGTTAACAAACTTTTGTGTCTCCTACTTTCTCTTACATTTTGGTTATCATTTGAAACCTGATTTTATGTTGTGATTGTTTCACACTACACAACATTAGAGCACAACACTTCCTCAGTTAGCATAAGGTCTTCAGTATCTTCATTTGTAATATATATTACTACACAAAACGAATAGGCTGTAATTTACTTTCTAATTCCCTCATTGTGGTTCTATATTTTGCTGAAAGAGATCTTAGGTCTACAGGAATCTTTAGTTCTAGTCTAGAGTTGTCACCTGCATGTAGGAATTCTTTTAAACTACTATCTGTCTCAAAGATCAGGCATTAAGAAACTGAGATATAAGAAAAATAAAATTTCTCACCTATTGGAAAGCCATGACTTAGAATGTAATCTTCATCTATGGAAGTTTTATTTATCTCACCCTGTTTCTACAAATTTGTTTTTGAAAATTTTATGAATTTTTGACAGGAATTAAGATAATGCATGTTTCATTTTGTCTTCTAATTTCATTTTAGACAAATAAATCTCTTTTATATAAATTTGAACATAGCTTCAATATTATCATACCTAAGTGTGTTGTCCTCATCAGCCAAATCAACAGTGCCTCATGCCATGCATGTTGGCATATACTAATAATCATTACAAGTTCAAGGATCTTTCAAAAGCTTCCATGTAGCCATTTACATGGAATATTTCATTAAGTTGTTAAAAAAAACTATAGCTTGCATTTCATTCTTTATTATGTTTCATATTTTCACTTAACTATTAGGGCAATTATTTATAATCTTCATGCTACATAGTATACTACTATTAATACAGTAAAAATAAATATTTTAGGAATCAACATCAAAACTCAGGAACTTGAAACCCAGCAAATCTTGGCAATACCCTTTTAGTTTTGTAAAGGAGT
>PVJO010033735.1:0-11773 GCA_004026905.1 Hystrix cristata
AGTTCATCCATTTATGCACAAAATGCTTGACCTTCATTTCATTTCAGTCCTCTTCTAATCAATTTAAATATAGCATTGCCTCATTCTCACATATTTCAATATTCATTCAACCTCCCCTTCCCTCAAATAACCCTGAGAGGCAGAGCAATTATTTGAGAAAATGAAATCAAGTAAATAAGCTCTATTAAAAGAGAAACCAAGTAGCCAGTCGTATTAAAGATATCCAGGGTTCCTGTGTCTGGGTGAAACAACAATAAATATTTATTGTGATGCTTCTTTTTATGAGCATCTCAGAGCCCATCTGTGGTAATAATGGCTTATGAGGCAAACCTATACTTTAAGAGAAACTGTTTTTATTTAGATAAATGAAAACGGAGGCAAAAGAAAATGATGCAAGGTTCACCTTGTGAAAGTCACAAATTAGATACACAGCACTGCCACAGGCAAATTTGAATTCAATAGAATAAAGGAGGTGGTCATGAACATAAGGTAATAGGCTCCTCAAATGAGGTTTTGTATTTTTTATAATGTACATTTTATGGGGACCAGTGTAAAAACTAGTCATAGAATAAAATATCATTTAAAAAGAAAAATTCAACAAGATTCTTTTTCTAAATTGAACAACAACTTGTCTCAAATTCACATGAAATGAAAGGTCCCCAAAAGATTGTAAATGAGCTCTCTCTCCTCCTAATGCCTCATGAAGGTCCCCGCGGTGTCTCATGTTCTACTCCCATGAACCATTCTCCAACCCGACCTCAAGAAAGGCTTAATAGGTTGAAAAACCTGCTTCAACATTAATGATATTAAAATATATAGACATAGCTTTAAAAAAGTTGTAGTTGTTTGGTCACTGAAATTATCGTTAAGTATATTTTACCCAATGTATATCATGTTCCAGGCCCTATTCTAGGAGTCTCACATGCATTATACCATTCAATCTTCACAAATTTCCAGAAATGAATAGACCATTCTTTTAAAACAAAATCATTTACATTAAAATATAAGTACAATGGGTCATGGAGAACTTTTGTCGAACCATTGGCCTTGACCTAAGGAATCAGGCCTCATTCTTACATTAAGGTCTCAGTTTCCTTTGAACTTTTGCCAAATTTATAAATCTACAGAAGTGTGCATGTGTGTGTGTGTGTGTTTTATTTGCAAGCTTGCATTTCTGTTACTTTTGAGTAAACAGCATACCAGGATTCTTTCCCTTTATTGCTGTTTTTATCTCTTAGTGCTTAACAGATTCTCAGTTTCTGATCTTCTGTTGATCAGATTAATTTAAAATAAACAAAACCCAAATAAGATAGGACTCTGGTATTTAGTCATGAATCATCTTATGTGTCACTGCTCTGCTGGGAGCTTTAGAAGGTAGAAACATGACAAATGTGTATGTTTTAAGGTTGACATAGTTATAAACAGAATACTAGAATACTGTGGTGTGCAAAACTGGAGTTACATGCAAACTACAAGTGCATGGCAGGAACAGAGACCTTTGGAAGAGTAATGCCAAGCTTAGGAACTGATATTTTTTAAGGAGTAATAAGAACCAGTAAAGGAAAAATAGCCTGGAGCGAGAATCAGTAAAGAAGATTAAGAATGTAAATAGAAGAACTCACATGTATAAACACACAGAAGTGCGCAACTAAATGGTTGATCTAACAGACTGCACGGAGTTTGCTTCCACTGGAGCCTAAAGCGCAATAGGTGAAGGGGTGCATTCACGAGAGTCATTCTTGCTGCTGTCATAAACAGATCTCTAACATTCAGTGGCTTAACAGAATACAAGTTTACTTTTTACCCATGTGAGAGACCTGTGCATATCCTTGATTGGTGAGTATCTTTCTTTTATCCCTATATGGTGATTCAAGGATCCAGATGCCCTCTGTCTTGAGGTTCTGCTACCCCATAAAATGGTCTCTCTGGTATCCAACTAGCAAAAAGGAAAGGAACAATGAGGAGAGGCATCCGCACTTCTTACAATGTCTTAGCCCAGAAATGACACGTCTCACTTTTATTGATATTCCATGAGCAAGAGCTGGTCAGCTGGTCCCTCTCGGGTGAAATCAGAGCCAGGAAATGTACACTTTTGCTGGCAACTTACTCTCAGTGGTTAGTTATACTATGGAAAGGAAGAGCAATAAGGTTGGGGATCAGCTAGCTATCTCAGGTGCAGGGAAATTCTTGTCACTTCAGTCATGTTGACTTCATAATGATCAGTTCAACAGAAGGCTGAAATTAGAACTGAAGAGTGTATAAGATGGTTGGCTGGTTGAGGGAGCCCAGGTGGTAGAGTAATAACTACCTTTTCTATCCTTCCTGAAACCTCCAATTTTTCCTGAGCAAGTGCACATCCATTAAAGAAATGATGTTCAAAATTTCGGATGATATGAAAACTTGCATTTACTTCACATTATTCACTTGTTTATTTAATAACATGCTTTGAGCACTTATTATAGAACAGGCATGGTGCTTGAAGAGGAACAGAGCTTTAAGCATATCTTTAGGTGGGTAGGATTTAGAAGAGTAGTTATCAGTATTTTTCAATATTAACATTTTAATGGTTATCATATATTCAGTCAACAACAATTGCTCACGGAGGTGCTGATTTTCACCCTGTAGTATGTTCTCTCCCAACTCTGCCTGCCAAAGGAATCAATGTCAAATCCATAGCTATGTGCATAGTGATGAAGGTGATTCTGATACAGCATTCTTTGGAGGACATCTCACTATTCTGTTCCTAAAATTACAGCTTTTAAGACTCAGTTACAACCTCATTAATACTGGATGGGTTCAAGACTGGATGGATTCTGTAGGAGTAAACCAGAGATTTTTGCAGATAGAGTATCAGTCCTGCAAAGGAGAAAGGGCGATAGGAAATAAGCACATTATTGAAACACAGACATCCATATCCTATTAAGCAATAGCTTTTAATGTAGTATATATTAACTCAAGCCAGCCCACTCAGTTGTGCAATAGCTAGCTAATCACTAAAGAAAGCTTTTGCAGAGTTATCTGTGTGGATGTTTTTGCACTCAAAATCATAGAGAAAAGCGAGATAAAATGTACCAATTCAAGATAAAAATACAAGAATAAAATTTGAGAATGCAGCGTTCTTAAGTGTTTTAATAATGTTGATAGTAGCTACTAAGCTACTGTGGAATAAAGAAAATCAATTACAACAGGTGTCAAAAGTGTTCAATGAAATAGACTCTGCTGAATCTTAGGTCTTTTGAAAAATGTATATTATATAATCAGTAAGAACTGCTTGCCCCAAATCAAGTACTGTTTTGCTTACACTTTGGTATATATTTTGGTATATATTATTATTTAGGTGAATTAAAAACCACTACACTTTATAACTTCATCGCAGGAAGAGGCTTTGTCGTGAATTCCTTTAGAAGGATGCAGTTTGCTGGTGTTGTGGATGGATATCAATTGTCAACTCAGTTCCAGAGGCCTGGAATAGTTTCTTACCTTCTGTCACTTTGGGGTCAGTTTCTTATTATGAATGAGAAGCTGCCTTTGCCCTTCAGGAGAATGAAATAAAACTAGAATCACCTTCCTGCTTCCACTGCCTGCTCTCCCAGCCCAGTATTTCAGTGTTGGAACAGTTTATTTTTGGATGTCATTAAATATAGCTAGTGATCCCTTAAATGAAATGGATTAAATGGCAAATGGCTTACTATCTTCTACCCTTTAGTTTAGTCACCTGAAAGAAATTGACAATTCAAAATATGATTTATGAAGTAACCCCAGCTCATCTCTATTTCTAGTATTTCTAGAGGAAAAAGTTTCATTGGTGATAAATATATAAGTTTATTGATTGCAGTATGTGCTGATGTATTAGTATCTTTCATCAATATCTTGTTATGGTAGAAAAGAAGCTCTTTTTCTCTTGATTTTTATTTAATGTTTTATTAGACTCGTTTTGTACATAAGGCTTACACTCATTCTGGGATATTCGTCCATATTCAAAACATATTTTAATTTTTTTGTTCCCTTCCTCTGCCCTCCCTCCAACCTTTATTCATCTCCCCGTTTGCAAATGTTCTATTTCCTTTTCTTTCCTCAATTCTTTTTTTTTCCTTTAAGTACCTTTTCCCTTCCTTTTCTTGCTCTTTTCCCCATCTCTTTTTCCTCTCCCCATTTGAAAAAGTTCTTTCTACTTCTTAATATCTATCCTCTATTTTGCTCCTTGTTTATACTTCAGTTTCTCACATAAAAGAAACAATGTGGTATTTAGACTTGTGTGTCTGATTTATTCACCTAAGATTATGGTCTCAAGGTGTGTCCATTTACCTACAGATGAGGATGCTCTTTTTCATTTGTCTCAATTCAGGATTGGAAGTTCCAAGATTTTCCTGGTGAAATAAAAATATAAACTTTCCTAAGATATGTTTGCTGGTAGGGAGTTTCCTCCCTTTAGGAATATGCATAGATGTATGATTGTTTTGAGCTACTTGCTTGTATTTGTTAATTTTCATAATTTCTTACAAATAACCCTGCCTTCAAAAGCTAGAAATATTCTGTTGTTCTGGTTGTATCCTATCTGTCTGTCTGCCTGCCTGTCTTTTTATCTATCTATTGTATGTACATGTACATAATCTAATGGTATTATCTGAACACATTGTTATTAATTAATGAAGACTTTTAAAGCTAAACAGGATTACCTAAAACATATCCTTTCTTTTGTTATTTTGGAACTGAAGTTATTTTTGTATAATGAAATTCTGAATTGATTGGATATATGAGTAAATTTAGACCTAAATGTTATTGAGAGGAAATTTAGATAAAATACCAGTAGAATTTTCATTTTTAAAAGAACTAATATTCAGTTATAAAATTCACTGACTTAGCAAACACATATTGGACATATTCCTCAGTCTAAAAGGTGAGTATAAAGGGAAAAGTGAAACAAAAAAGAACCTCTAGGCTCCTCATCCCCGAGAAGTGCCAGTTTAGGATTAGACTTAATCCAATGAAGGGATTTCCCATAATTTGAATAAAAAACCAGATCAGGTCTAACAGTAGCAATCCTTTTCCATCCCTCACTGTTTTTTTTTTTCCCATTGTCAGAACTATTTTAATGAGCTAGGCTTTGTAGAAATTAACATGATCTACATACTTAGCAACTTTTTCTTCAGAGGACAATGATATATAAACTGAATTTCTCACATAAATGATGGAAGAGGTCTTTGTTGACATTACCATTCATCATAAGATTTAATTTAAGGGATTTAAAGGGCAAAGTATTCTTACCTTATCCTTCTTCATTAATTTTCCTCAGTTACATCAGAAGGTAAACAGACGGAATAGAAATGCAGCCAGGAAATCTGTGGCAAAGCGTATATTTGTATTATGTGTAATGAAGATGAATAAGCCAAAAAACTCCACATCTAATAATGATTTAGAAACTATAGTCTAACAGGGAAATATGACAATATTATAATAGGCTCTCTGTGAAATATTGACCTCTTTACCTCTACCTCATTTTTACCAATAATAAGTATTAACATTTTATTTCTCTGTTCTAGATCAACAAAACATAAGTAGGGTGATCGTAGCTCACATGGACAAAGAAAAGGAGGACAAGTGGGTACAAACAGATGGTCCCAGCTCTTAGGGCTGCTGCATACACTGAAAACTTTTTGATAGTATTTGGTACTATGGATCAAAGACTTAAATATTATTTCACGCAGTAATTCCTCTACTAGGAGCTTATCCTATGAAAAAAAATCAGAAGAAAACACAAAGATAAATACATAAAAATGGTTATTCATCAGAGGCTTTGGTAAGAGTGAAAAAAATCCTCCAATATAGGAAATTATTTTATTTTATTTTAATTTTAAACCAAGAACATATATTGGTACATTTTACATATAATGGTCACATTCATCACATTTATTTTGTACCTGTACATGATGCATCTTGGTTCTCCCCCCTCTTCCCCACCCCTCCCCTGTGTTCCCTCCCTCCCTGTTTGAAGCAGGTTTATTCATAATTTTCCATATTTTCTATAGGGAATTATTTAATTAGAGATAGGAAGTCAATTGAAAAGTAACTGAAATAAGTACAGTAGACTGAATGCAGGAAAAAGCTGGTAGCGAAAATAGGGAGAGAATACTGTGTGGGCGGCTCTAGCAGGTGGCTGCTCCTGGGGACGTTGGCCCAGTACTGCTACAGTTTTTGATTTACTAGGAGTTGCTTATTTTAAAGATTTCCTGAATTTTAAATTTTTGCACAGACAAAATGCAGTTTTTTAACTCTGAAACATAGATTGATGAGACACAACATTTTCCAAAAAATTATAGTCGTGCAGTGCTTGCATAGTGACATTTGGGTCAATAGAAGACTCATATGAGAGAGTGATCTCATGAGATTATAGTGGAGTTGAAAAGTCCCCAGTCTGTGATGTCACACCCATGGTAATATTGCAGTGCAATGCATTACTTGTATGTGTGTACTGATTGTGGTGTAAACAAATCTATTGCACTGCTAGTCAAACAAATACATAGCACATATCATTATGTACAGTATCTAATACTTGATAGTAATAATAAATGACTGTTACTTTCTTGAATATACCTACTTGTAAAAAATTTTACTGTAAACAGTTTAGTATATTACAATGGCAGCAGGCTCATACATGTTGTGTTTGCTGTGTGTCTTGATTGCATCAATTTTCCTTATTCTTGATTTAGTCTTTTGTCGTTTTGTTCATCATGGCCCTAGGAAAAATAGGCTACTGTCTCTTTCCCTGTCCCACATAGTCCAGGTGTGAAGTCGGCTTGACAGTGTGAGTGTATGTATGTATATGTACTCTGATGTTTTACAATGAGAAAATTGCTTAACTATGCATTTCTCAGAATACATCCATCTTGTCATCAAGTGTCACGTGGCAGTATATGAAACTCCAGAGTGGAACAAAATGCCACGACTGAGAATGATGCTACGGTTGTATTTTTATTGATGTTTCAAGATAGAATATGTCAGATAATCCCAGTTTTTGAAAATGCAGCCAACATGTATTTATTTGTTGCATTTGAATGAAGAGAGAAAAGACTTGCAAATAAATCCACTAAAATATCCATCATGACTCTGTTTGGGTGAGGAAGTCAGGGACGTTTCGATCTTGTCTTTTCTAATTTTTCTACTTGAAACATATATTGCATTACAAAATTTAATGAAAAATAGCTAAATGCATTTGATTTTATGTGACGAGAGTTCACAATGAGAAGAACTTGGCGACAGCAGTGAGTCGAATAGGAAATTAAGGATGCACTAAAACTTCTGGGAAAAATTAGTGAATTAAAAGCCAGTTTGACAAATGGGTTTTATATTACTTGCAAGGCTATTTTTTAAAAAGGTACCAGAATTTCAAAGAAAAATAAGACAAAGTGTCTTCCCTCTGGGAGTCCATAATCTAATGAGGATCTGCCAGTGTAACTTTTAATTGTAGAACATAGACATGTGATCACAGTATAAGAGAAGGATGTAAGAACAGTGGAATTTGGTGATAGGAAAGACTGTAATTTGGGTCCTGCTTTAAAGTCAAGATGATAAATCTCAGAAATCAACACAATTATGAAATTACACTTGATTATAACCAAGAAAATGTCCCAAGGTAACCTAGAACAATTTGAAAGTACAGGCAGAAAATTGAATACTAATAATTTTATAAGAAATTTTACACAGAAAAGTTACAAGTGCTTATGTTGTTTTGTTGACATAATTAGATAAATGTAATGTTTCAAATACAGGAGTAACTTCCATTTTGGCAGTGTTAAGTTCTGTATAAAGCAGGTATTTTAGGAATAAAAGTTCCGATAGGTTTAGTAATAAAAAAAATGCCCCTTATCATTAAAAGAGGTAAAAAAGAGTCATAGATCCTAAAAATAACACTTTCAGAAGAATTTTACATATTTTTACCATAATAAAAAATTCCAAAGAATTTTTAAAAGTGAAAATTTGTTAGAATTTTAACTTAAAGGTCTCTTGTAGAACCTCACAAGAAGCGATTAAAATATGTAAGTAGAGGAATCACAAAAATGAAGCATGAATTGACATGATAAAATGTGTAAATGGCATAAAATGGTAGTGTGGGATGCTGAGCACAGAGAATGCAATAAAACTGAGGAAACTGGCTAGGAAGAGCATATATAAACATGTGATATATATGTGTCATATTTATAATATATGATATGTATATGTGATATATACACATGCATAATTTAATATATAGAAATACAAGGTACTGATTCTAGAAGCTAAATTAAAGAGAAACATTCTACCAGTCACCATATGCTATAAACATTCAGGAGGAAAATATCTCTAAGTACTTGTAGAAAAGTATGTAAAATTTTCTACATAGGTTTTCCTAAAAATAATCCCAATTACAAATGGCACTGATAGTGAATGTCTCTGGTTCAAGTGGAAGGAATTATGAATGCATTTTTTTAAAGTTTTGGATGGAGAAACGTATTACTTAATTTTTTTAATTTTATTTTTGTTTCTAATTGACACATAGTATTTATACATATTTTGGGGCTACAGAATGATGTTGCAATACTTATGCCCGCTGTGTATCATTTCTTTGTGTTGAGAATAGTCAGAATCCTCTCTACTAGTTGTTTAGAAATATTCAGTTAACCTCTGTTAATTATAGTTACCCTACTGTGCCACAGAATATTAGAAGTTATCCCTCCTGTCCAGCTGCAACCCTGTACCTGTCAACCATCACCTCTCCAAACTCCCCTCCCACACCCTTCCCAGGCTCTCTTAGTCACCATTCTATGTGTTCTCTTTTTGAGATCAACTTTTTAGCTCTCACATGCAGGTGAGAATATGTGGCTTTCGTCTTTCCATACCTGACTTATTTCATGTAATATAATGTCTTTTGTATCCATGTTGCTGTAAAAGACAGAATTACATTCTTCGTAATAGATGAATAATATTCTATTATGTATACAGAGTCCACAAAAATATACATATACACTTCAGGAAAAGAAAAAAAATTGTATAGATATCTTAGTACTAAATTTATTGAGACATCATGTGATAAATACAAGTTACCTTTAGTTTCTGCAATTACAAGAGGTGCTTGGGGTGGTGGCCATTAGCTTCCAGGCATTTATTAGTATGGCAAACTGCTGCTTTGGTTACCTGGTTACCTTGGTCATTGAGATTGCTGCACATGCATTTTCAATTTCTTCTCTAAGGGCTGGCAATGTAGTGAGTTTTCTGCAATAGATGGCATTCAAGAAATTTTTACATTTCCCTTTATTTCTTTATTACTTGTTGCTTGAGGAGAATGCTGTTTCGTGTATT
Organism: Hystrix cristata; assembly: GCA_004026905.1. NCBI lineage: Eukaryota > Metazoa > Chordata > Mammalia > Rodentia > Hystricidae > Hystrix > Hystrix cristata. The sequence continues at coordinate 9,334 of PVJO010033735.1, forward strand.
TGTGCAACTTCTAAAGTTCCTTCTATTGATTTCTAGTTTTATTTCATTATGGTCACAGAAGATATATGCCATGATTTCAATTATATTTAATTTGTTGAGACTTGTTTTGTGGCCTTACATACAGTCTGCTTTGGACAATGTTCCATATGCTGATGAGAAAGAAATATATTCTTTAGATGTTGAGTGAAATGTCCTGTGAATGTTTGCTAGTTCCACTGGACTACCTTATAGTTTTTCTCCAATATTTCTTTGTTGATTTTTCTTTTCTTTTTTGTCTGTAAGCTCTGTCCACTGATGAAAAGGGGAGTGGTAAAGACCCCGACTATTGTTATATTAGAATCTTGATCTCTTTGTAGATCTAATAATGTTTGCTTTATTCAATTGGGTACTTTAGCACTGAGTGCATATGTATTTATAATTGTTATTTCCTCTTGATGAATGGTACTTTTATCATTACATGCCAGTATTGTTGTGTGTGTGTTATTTTTTAAGTTTTTGATCTAAAGTCTATTTTATCTAAGTGTAGCCACTCTTGCTTTTGCTTACCATGTACATAATACCTATTTTTTTCTATCTCTTAATTCTAAGTGTTTATGTCTTTAACATTGAAGTGAGTTTCTTGCAGCAAGATATTATTGTATCTTTTTATCATTCAGTCTGTATCTTTTAATTAGGAAATTTAATCTGTTTATAATCAAAGTTATTATTGATAAGTGAAGATATAATCTGGTCAATTTGTTAATTTTTTCTGGTTTGATATATCCTTTATTCCTTTTCTACCTCTTTTGAACTTTGTGGTTTTGTGAATTTATGTACTGATAAATTTTGTTTCTCTTTGTGCTTTATGTATTTGCTGTCCTAGTTGGCTTAATATTTTTATGTGTTTTTATGGTGTAGTTACCATCATTTCATCTCTAGTGTAGAACTATCTTAAGCATTTTTTAATAATGCTAGTTTAGTGGTGGTGAATTCCTTCAATTTTGCTCGTCTTGAAAAAGACTATTTCTTTTTCAATTCTGAAGGATAATTTTGCTGGTTGTATTCTTGGTTGGCATGAATGGTTTAAAAACTGTCACTGGGATTATGTACAAAAAGTGTCTTTTTCTTCAAAAACTGAAACTTGATAAGCCTCAGAAGAGTGTAATACCAAAATGAAAAAACAATCTAGGATTATTGAAAATGGAAAAAAAATTAAAAAAATTATAAAGAGGACTGGTCACAATTCAGACTCAAATATAAAATTTAGGTCACAATTCTGTACTTTTCTTGGAATATCTCTTTTTACAAATCACATTTTGAGCTTTCATTACTTTAATAAATAACCTTTCTTCTAGTTTTTAATTCTACTAATTTAAATATCTCCCTCTCTCCAAATAAAACTAAAGTGGTGTTGAATAAAGAGACTCTTGTACTTGTATCCTTGAAGACACTATTTGGCATTATGTTTATCATCCTTTGGCTTGATTTTCTTATTCACTTGCAGTCCAGGTCTTTCGTCTTGTTGGCCTTGCAGCTCCCTGAGGAGAGCCCCAAGTGCAAACATTTGCTAAGACCAGTCAAACACGTGGGCCCAAACTTTCTCTCCCCTGACCAACTCCTCCCCAGTGCAAAGTCAGTGCGTAACTCTTATTCTTAGACCACTTCATGGAGATAAGACTAGAGCACTTGTTCCGTGAGAACTTCTAGAATTTCAATTAGGGTAACTTGAAATATTTTGATTTAGCGTATTAATAAAATCTTAACACTATGTCAATTTGAAATTCAAGTGATAGGGCCATGGTAACTTTTTTCTGATGTCTTCTTAGAACTCAACATCTTAATAGGCACCTGAGGCCCTATTTTCGTGGTTTGCATTTTATGCTAAAGCGCCACATGACCTTTCTCATATGTGTAATCGAAAGCAGCTGAGCTCAAGGAAGTAGAGAGTGAAAGAGTGTTTGCCAGAGTCTGCAGAAGGCAGGGGAAGGGAGGGAGGAGGATAAACGGATCAATGGATACAGGTTACAGTTAGATGAAAGGAATGTGTTCTGGTATCCTACAACACAACAGAGTGACTGTCGACAATGTTGTATTCAATATTTCACAATACCAAGAAAAAGAATTTTGTTGCACTCACTACAAAGCAACAAATTATGAAGTGATAGATATGTTAAGTACCTTGATTATTTTGCAACATATACATGTTTTGAAACATCACACCATACTCCATAAAGTACAAGCATCATGTGTCAATTTAAAAAATGTTTCTCTGATATGAGAGACCATAATTGTAAATAAGGACAAAGAGGTGTAATAGATATTATATAAAAGGAGGATGGTGAGCAGAGGAGAGAAGTACTAGAAAGAAAGAAGGGGAAAAGCAGAAAGGCAACGGGAAAAAGAGGGGAAAGGGAAAATATGGAAAATGATAAATGAACCTGCTGTAAATAGGGAGGGAGGG
>PVJO010033736.1:0-11780 GCA_004026905.1 Hystrix cristata
CCTGTGAGATAGAATGTGGAGGACAGGGTGCTGCTGGAGTTGGAGGTTGCCATGGGGATCAGTGTTCAACCACAGCCCAGTTCCACAGTCACACTCCAGTGGGGAGGACATTGGTAAGACCTGAAGCTGCATCAAGAAAAGAAAGTAAAAAAGAAAAGGGGACACCTCCAAAATTTAGTGCTTACCCCTAATCTCTCTTTATACTAACTCCCCATTTCTACTTTATCTTTCTCTATTTCATTGCTGGGTTTTGTCAGTAAAATATCCATTTATACCCACCAGGAAGTTTAGTTCTGCCTCCCAGTTACAAAACCCATTTATCTTGCCATCTAAACATGAACTGTATTTGAAAGATACAACCAAGACAGAACATCACACACATAAATTCTACAGCGTATTTTTAACTTCATACTTTTCTTAGACACCATCTTGACTAGGGAATTGGTCTTACATTAGCCTTTTTTTTCCTGAAAAAAAAAGAAAGGATTCCTACAGTAATTGGCATTATATTTCTTTACCTGAAAAACTTTAGTATTTTATTTCACAGAGTTAGAGTATCATGCAAACTAAATTTATAGCATTTATAGAATTCAAAGAAGAATCACCAGCGTGGTTCATTTTCTTACTCACCTATCAGCAACTGTATAATCTGTGTCACAAGCCTGCTCTGGTCCAACAATCAACCATAATGTTAGTTTGTTTTTTTCCCCTTGTTATCCCCATAAGTGAATTACAAATTAAGATAGACTAAGTTAAAATAATATATTCTTTTTAAAAATATAAAATGTGTACTTTTTCAGGAGTAGAAGTATCTGTCTTTGATTTTATACATTAAAAGTTAGAGACTTACTCTGTCCACAAATATACACTGAACTGTAGCCTGTGACTTTGGAAAGATTGAGAAGAAATCCACAATTTAACACAAAAGAAATAGTATATAAAACAACAGAATAGATGTACACAGCAGTCAGAATAACCCTACTGACATCTAAACTAGACAGTAAATGATTTGTACAGAGACCAAATGAGAAAATGCTTTTCTCCACTTCCTATGAGATCAAAAAACACATCTCTAAAGTAAAAGAACGAGTTACCCCTTAAAATCCAACTTGTACATTACCTGCCAAGCACACGTGCTTACTAAAATGCTGGCAGGAAAATGGATGATACGTGGCACAATTACTTTTCATTGTGAGGAAATAAATTGGCACCTGCTTTTATTGTAAAGTTTACTTTGACCCTGGGAGACTCTCAAATCCCTGTCTCCTAAATCTCATGCAGCAGATATTTAACTGGGTGGTTTAATAATGACAATTTAGGAAGAAATGAAAGACCCACAAACAGGAAATCAAACGAGTAAATTCCAGAGATAAATTCAGACTTTTGTACTGTTCATATTATAATTAAATTCTATCTCTATGTTGTACGAACTGATACAGCCCTGCTGTTTTCTTCACCCTGTCTGCCTTATAACTAACCTCCGACCTCATGCTTTTAGCTCGTCCTTTCTGTGATTGCAATCACTACCACCATCTCCAGATCGCATCCCTTTTTCCTTATTGTTGAATCTTTACCATTTTCTTATCCTTAATCCAATCTAGGACATGTACCTCTTTATCAACTCACTACTTAGTCAGTTCAGATCATTTCACTGATCCTGTGATCTTTGCCCAACCCCACCAAGAAGGAGGAAATATTAAGTTCAATTGAAAACTCCAATATATCGGACGTGAAAGTAGTTTACTTCATGGTTAGTTACTCAAAGACCCTTTGCTGAGGCTTTGAGGAGAGGTCTCCCTATGATCTCCCTTGTTTCTCTGGCTCTCCAGGCACATCAACCTAACTTACACTTTGGTTCCAATGTCTGGTTGCCTTTTAGTTGTTGGCAAGTGATGTTTTTCTACTTATAACAGTGTTGCCTCTTTGTCAGTTGAAGAAACCAACAATTTCACAAGATCGTACTGAGAAATGAAGAAAATCGCATATTGTGATCAAGTTATAGAAATTATCTTACTCATCACCTCAAACATTTAACAAATACTGTTGTATTGAAACATTTACAAATGCCAATAAAAATAAAGCAGAAAGAAGATATAGTATAAGTAGAATATATAAAATAAACTTTTACACACATTGACCAGAAAATGCCCCTGCTGGTGACAACAATGACAGCAATGACAAGGAGGACTTAACTATCCTTGATATACATTTGGAAGGGTGGCAGAAAAGGAAGACTGAACTGTCTTCTCCTAGAAAAAAACAGCATTTTCAGAAGGGATCTATGTAGCCGTTAGGTCAGAATTGCTAACCTGGTCTCATTTGTATCCCGTCAGGACTCAACATAGCCAACGCGCTCTGCTTCTTATCCTGTATGTCTACCCAGAACATCTGATGTGTTCACCAGGGCGCATCTCATTTCACTACCCCTTACACAGCGGCATCACTTGATTTTTGACTGGCCGCCTCCTATTTTCCTGGCCTTATCATTTCAAATTTGCCCACATGACTATGTGATGTTTGCCAGCATTTCACAGAACAGGAGGATAATGCTTCGCAGCTGGGTTATAAACCTGAAATTCTGAAGTCTGTGTAAGGGGAGACCTCTGAGATGTTAACTAAAATCACGTCAAAAAGATACTGATCCGTGGGACCCTGAGGGACTGGACCTGATGTGTATCTGGCGGAATTCTGATCTCATAGTGCAATCCTGTGTCATGTCTGAAAGTAGCCCTTTGCCTTGCTCGGTCAGCACGGCCGCGGGCAGAGAGCAACTGCTGAGGAAGTCGAGGGAGTTTTATGTCGGCCCTGCTTTCAGACAAGTCTGAGTCTAACTGGGAACCTACAAGCATGCACACGAACCGTACAGGTATTTTGCTGTGAATTACGACCTGAACTGTAGCTCTTAGACCTGTACCTTTTCTGAACATATCCCTGGTCTTGCTCACACTTTTGATTCCTGCCCGTCCTGTCTTTTGTTTCTCAAGTTACTCTCTGAGCTTTTCTATTTCCTTCCCCTTTTAGTTTTCTCAGGTCTCACATACTTGGTAAAGGACTTCCTCTTGACAAGAGAGATCCGTCCTGATTCTCAGAGCAAGCAGGAAGAGTTAATAAAGTCTTCTTCCTGTCCTGAGGGACGTGAGGCCCCCGAAGTGAACATGAGACAGCAACCATAGCTGTGACCGCCAACTGTTCAGTTTAGGGACCATGAGAAGAAACGACCAAAGGATGCAGACTTTGTTTGGTTTTGGTTTACATCATTACCTTTTTCATTATTCCTAAATTGTTTACACACACCCTACATATTAAGGGAGTTGGGAAACAGATATTTTAGGATGCTGATTGCACACTTTTGCATCACACATCTTTCTCCTTGTTTAGGTTTTCCTCTAATCTTCTAATTATCCCAACCTCATTTTGCTATTCTTTTTTTATTTTTTTAACTTTTTTTCAAAATATTTATATCACCCCTTCTCTATGATCTTTAATAAACTTAACAAAATATGCCTCGTTGGGAATATTTTTTGTATTGAAAAAGAGCCTCTCTGAGGGTTTCCATTTTGTTTGTTCTGTTTGCCATTGTTAGGATGCCATTTATTCTAATGATGAATTTACAAGTTGACTTTACATTCAATTAATTTTTGATTATTTTACTTTCTTCACTATTTCACATCTATTTCCTTTAAATAAGTCTCCAGTTTCTTGACTTGTGGATTACCTCATGCTTATTGTTTCAATGTACACTTTTTATATCACCTATGAATCTACGAATCCATAGGACCCTTTGCTCGAAAATCTGACTACATAGCACATTTTAACTTTAAAGTCTATTTTTACGAAATCTTGCTTTTCTGATTTCTTTTGGAACTGCAGTTTCTTGTGACTCTGAGGCCTGCAGTATTTTTGCCCACATCATTCTCATGCAGATGGGTGATGCAAACACAATGAGCATCCTCCCCGCAGCGGCTTGTGTCTTTCTCACCAAGCACCATTGGGAAACCTTCTGGACCAGCGTGGGGTCTCATTCACTGTCTGAGCACACGCCCATCAAGAAGTTGGCAGCAGCAGTTGTGCGAATGCGCGACATCTTTAGTCAGTGTGTGGCTTCAACGCAGGCTTCAGCACTCTCCCACATTTGCACCTTTATAGCTATCTTCAGGCTGTCTCTAAAGGAAGCTCGGCTCAAAGTCTTCAGCAACTGCGTTGCCCACATCAGAGTCTCACTGAAATTTATTTCCTGTCCTTCTTTTCCTTTGCAGACTGATTTCTGTTTGCATTCCATCCTCCACGAACGTTTCCTCTCTAAGCTTAGCTTCTCATCCAGCTCTGGTTAATCCTGTTTATGAGGTAAAAACCAAATGGATTGAAGTAAAGTGATTTGAAATTTTCCATTTTAAAGATTCTCGTGATTTCTCACTTGTCTGACCTTAATTCCAGTAGCAAAGTTTACACTGAAAAAGGCTGTTTTTGGTGACAGACAGCAAGTTCTCAAGTTTGTTATACACTGAAATACAAATTTCCAGTTCTGTGTTCAAGATGATAATATTTGGGTTCCTTTTAATTATATATTAGAGCATGTGACCTGTGCAAAGTAATGCGTTTCATTATGGTGTGTTTCACACACATGCTTGACATGTTTTCATCATATCCGACCTTTGTAATAGTCTCACTTATCCCCCTAACCTCCTGGGTCTTACCCCTTTCCCTTTGCCGATTACTCTAATTTCTAATTTCATGTCGTCTTTTCAAATTTTTTCTAGATTCTACATAGGACAGTAAAGGGGTCCATCCATTATCTTGCGAATAATATGATTTTGGTCTTATTTATGGCTGCGTGATACTTCATTATGGATACTCTACATTTCTTTCTCACCTACTGATGGGCATTTACGATGATCCATAATTTGCTTATTGTGAGCAGTGCCGTGTTATACCAGAGTGTGTAGGAGCCTTTATTGTGTGCTAACTTTGATTTTTTCAGATGCATACTCAGGAGTGATGTAACTGGATCTTATGGTAGCTCTATTTTCAGACACCATAGAGTAATAACCTCCATATTTCTTACTATAGTGGCTGTATAATTTACATCTCTACCAAAAATGCATAAACGTTTCCCTTTTCGTACATCCTCACAAGCCGTTGTGTGGTGTGACTTCTTGATTCTGGCCATTCTGACTGCAGTGAGATGAATCTCAATGTAGTTTTGGTTTGGTTTGCCTTTACCTAATGGTAAATATGGTGAGCATTTTAAAAATATTTTAGACATGTACAAGGCATACATTCAGCTCATTTGATGAATTATTGAAGGGATTATTTCACCTGTTGTTAAAACTTAGATCTTCTCACATCCTGTAGCCTCTCTAGTCACTCTTTTCACTGTTTTCTTCGCTGTGAAGCCGTTTATCTGAGGTAGTGACGTTTGTCAATTCTTTTCCATTGTTTTCTGAGCTATTGGAGTCCTATTCAGGAAATTATTATCTATACCAACATTCTGAATGTTTTTCTATATATTTTTCTCTAGTGATTTCAATATTTCAGTGCATATTTATATTTAAGCCTTTCATATATTTGAAATTCATTTTCATACAGCTGCACAAGGCAGATCTAGTTTTTACCTTTCTTAATTGTTTTGGCAACGTGTTTTGGCTCTTTTGTCAAGAATCAGATGGCGGTGATGCTCAGCTTTATTCTTGGGTCTTCTTAGCTTTTCCTTTGGTCTACATGTCTATTTTTATGTCAATAACATGTTTGCGCTAAAATAACTATACAGTGTATTTTAGTATCAGGTATTGTGATGATCCAGCCTTGTTCATTTTACTCAGGGTTGCTTGGTAATTCAGGGTCTTTTGTGCTACCATATACATTCTTAGATTTTTTTTCTATTTCTTTGATGAATGTCATTGGTATTTTGATGGAGATTTCATACAACCTGTAGATTTCTTTTGCTAATGTGACCTTTTTAATATAATTATTTTCCCAATCAGTGAACATGGGTGATTTTTTCATGTTTTTTGTCAACTTCCCTTTGTCTATTCTGTTTTATCTTTTTTATTACACAGAACTTTCACCTTCTTTGGTAGGTCTTTTTGTTTTGGTTTTTTGAGGTTAATGTGAATGGTATGTTTTCATGAATTTTTTTCTTAGTCCATTATTTGTGCACAGTAATGCTACTTTTTATACTATTTGTTTTGTGTCCTGCTACTGTACTGAATTTATTAAGCTAAGAGAATTTTGGAAGATTCTTACAGTTTTCTAGATACATAATCAAGTTTCCTGCAAACAGGAATGATTTCACTTCACCCTTCTATATTTGTATTTCTTTTATTTCTTTCTCTTGTCTAATTGCTCCAAGATTTGGGTATACTGAATCACAGAGGTACAATTTGGCACCTTTGACTCATTCTTGATTTTAGAGTAGCTACTTTCAGTTTTTCCTCATTCAGTATTATATGGGTGTATTACTGATTTGCAAGGGAATAGATTTATCACAGGATGCATTAATTTATGGGATTATCTTGTAATATTCACACAAAAAGTCAAATGTGTAAGAGTACAAGAGATCTGTCCATATGCTAGAGCCCTGAGTAGTCCAGCCCAGGGCCTGGATCCCTGGCAAGGTCCCCCACGAGTCCAGCCAGAGGCCTAGAGCCCACAGCCAGTTCTCATGCAAGTCTGCATGGAGCAGCTGCACCTGAAAGGTCCAAGGCCCAGCGGTGGAAGCTGGAGAGTCTGCACCAGCAGGTGAAGGAGCTGTGCCGGAGGGCCCAGGAGTCTGCGCTATAGCCAGGAAGTGACAATCAAGGCAAAGGTGAAGAACAGACCTCCCCTGAAGTGACCATCAGCCATCGCAGGCTACATCGAGGACCCGAGCTCCTCCTCTGATGAATGCAGCAGAGTTCACATCAGGAAAACAGTCGCAACAAAGTTTCTTCTGGAAAATCAGCAGCAGGAAGCTTCCCTCCTGTTTACCTTTATGCAGTTTCATCAACAATCCTCAGGCAGGTCGTCTATGCCCAGAACCACACTAACTCAGTTCAGCTGGCTGTTCCCACGCAAGGTGGCCATTAATCCACCACAATGGGCTGTGGATTTGTTACAGATAACATTTATTATGTTTGAGAATGATCCTTCAATGTCTAGTTTGCTCTGGGATTTTATTAAGAAGCGACAATTTTATTGAAAGCTTTCTCTCCATGTGCTAAAAAGATCATGTGGTTATTTTCCTTAATTTTATTTCTGTGGTGTTTATGTTGATAAACATGTGTTCAGACACGCCTGGGTCTCCGGTATGAAACCCACTTGCTACCTGTCTATGATCTGTTCAGTATGATGATACATTTGATTTGTAGTTATTTTGTTGTGGATTTTTGCATCTATTTTCATCAGAGGTATTTGTCTTTGGTTTTCTTTTTGTTGCTGCAGCGGTTTATTGTGACAGGTAATCCAGGATTCATCGAATGTTGGAAAGAGTTCCATCCCCCTCTACAGAGTAGTTTGTAGAGCTTTGGTATTTGTTCCTTAAATGTCGGTTAAAAGTCAGCAGAGAACCATCCTGTCCTGTGCTTCTTTGTTGTTCTTGGGAGAGTTTTTATTATTCCTGCTCTGATTGCTCGCTATTGAACTACTTAGTTTTTATATCTTCTTGATTAAATTTTGTCAGATCTTATATAACTCTTTGTCTCCTTAAACAATTCCACTTTTGTGGTAAGGAACTGAGATGCACAGAGTTAAACACATTTAATCAACAAAGAACATAAATGATAAAAATACGGAGTTTTTAGTAGTCTCTCTATGTTGTGGACCATTAAAAAAGTGATATACTAACTACTTTAGCTTCTATTTAAAATATCAATTTTAAAGTATACATATTAACTCAAAAACTTTAAAATGAAAATCATATTTATTAATTTTCTCCTTTTCAAGTTTACATAGGTAACAATAGCATTTATATTTTTTACAATCCTATCAATATTCTTGTTGTGTTTTTCATAAGGTAAAATCTTATATACAAGTTATTAACATGGGTACATGCACATTCATTTGCTTTTTTTTTTTTTTTTTTTTTTTTTTTTTTTTTTTTTTTTTGGTGCTGGGGATCGAACTTGGGGCCTGCCGCTTGTTAGGCAAGCACTCTAACCACTGAGCTAAATCCCCAGCCCTGGGTACATGCACATTCAATGACTAAGAAAATATACAAGATTTATGTGTCATCACTTTCATCAAATATCTAAATATATTTTAACTATTTATTTGGAGTTTTCTTTACTTGAGAAAGAAGATTTTTTTTATATTTTATTGGAGAAAGAGTTGCCAGAAAATGTTATTATACCTTTTCAAAGTATGTATTATCAGTTTAATGGCATGGTTGAACAATGACAACATATATATGGCTGTAAAATTTTTAGTCCTCAATGTATTCTTGAAATTTCTCTCTATGTGTTCTACAACATGTCTAAGTGTCCAAATTAAAAACTGGTTGAAGCATGCCTACCATAACCTGAAGATGAAGCTCAGAGCCATTTGTGAATTCTTGTAAACATTTATTTTTGGAAGACAGAACTGCTCTTACCACTGGTGTTTTTATCTCTTACTTAATCCACTGTTTGCTTTAGATAATTGGTCAAAACATTTAATTATTACATGTATTTTAGTATCTTCCTTCACCTCTCCATTACTCTAAAAATATAAAATTTACTTAAAAATAATGCTTAATTTGCTCATTGTAGCATCCCATATTAACAGGTATTTCCTTGCAGAATCTTTGACTCTGTTCAATAAATGGATTAATTCGTGCTTTATATTTAATTTCAGTGAAGATAAATTGTGCAATACTAAATTGTTTAAATTTCACCCTAAATATTATATTATAAAAGTTTTATGTTCTTAGACAATTCGAATTAAAAACATCAGGCAAAATTGACAAAGCAAGCAAGCATGACATATTTTGTGTGAGACTCTTTTATTTCTAAAATATTTCTAAAATGTTACTTGTAAGGCATAATTACAAGATGCAGTCTAAAACAGGAAGAATTATGCTACTCATAATACTATGTTTAAAATAGGAAAAATTGAAAAAACAAAAAATGGTAAAAGTAATTTTAATTAATTTTAAGAGCCAACAAAGAAGAAGAGAAATTCTGTTTATCATTGTTTTCAAATGTTTATATGTGCTCTGAAAGATTTTGCTCTAAATGTGGCCCTGGTACTTGTTTTTGTGTTTTAGTATTTTGTTGAATGTAAACGTTGATACATAGGGTTATAGGGTAACGGAATTTTTAACTGTTGCATGTTAGACATGTTACTTTGAGATTTGCAGGAATTTGAGGAAGAAATGGTTCTTGGAAAATATCAGCATAATTGGAAAACTTCACCAAACATTATCAGGAAGTTTTAAAAAAAGAATTATACCTTGTGCTTTCAAGATTCATTGCATTAGATACACACCAGATTAATATAAACTAATCATTATTTTAACCATAATAAGAATTAGTACTTGATGGTTCTTCTTTTTATAATATTGAAGATATTAGCAAGAGAGTGTAGAAGGGAAATTGGACATGATCAAAGCTCAATATGTGCATGTATAGAAATGTCAAAGGGAAACCCATTAAACTGTATAATTAATATACATTAATAATTATATAAAATATTCAGGCAGAAATAAATTTCCTTTTGAGAAATGTTTTATAATCATATTATGTATATGATAGTAATACATTTATTCAGAATGAATAAAACAAAACTCTAAAACAAAACTGTGAGGTAAATGGATGATTAAACACTCTTGTATATGTCACAAAGGAATCAGAAGAACAGAGTAAATCAACCTGTGAATGCAAGCAACAATTAGAATGAAGGTCCAAAGCATTATTGTAAGTGAATAATCCACATGCTAAAGATTATATTAGTTCTGATTTTATTTTTATTTCCCTCTCTTATAGGTAAACATGTATGGCAGATTAATTAGATTAGTTGCTGCCAAGAACTTGACGGAGTCAAAGAAGGTAACACACAGGTTTGCCTATAAGAGAAGGCAATAAAACATACAGGTTCAAATGATCTATGATGAATGTGATTGTTATGTGTGTCTAAATGTACTAATAAGTCTTCTTGGTTTAAATTTTTTTTTAGAATGGGTAGAAGAGCACTCTTTACAGTGATCAATGTATGCCGTATCTTGATTTGATGCTGATAATATGGCTGCTAATATTTTCAAAGCTTTCCAAACTGTGCATATAGACCAAACAAGAGTGAATTACTGTTTATAGTTATATTTTAACAAATCACCCAAAAATATTAAGTGAATTATATATGTCACTAGAGAAGTAATATTTTAAGGTAGGAAATAATACAAGCAGAGTCTAAATCTGTAAAATCTTTATTAACATGCTTGACTTAATTGTTGAGTTCTATAAGGTTATTATACAAATATTTTATGGTGGCCTCATAATCATTTAAAAACTTTATATTAAAAAGGAGTATATAGGAAAAGTAGGAAAGGAAGAACTGTCATGAGATTCAAAACAAACTGAAACAGATAATATATTCAAATCCATTATGTATTACCTACTAAAATTTCGCATATCATTTAACCTATTTGCAAAACAATCCATTTATATAAGATAAAATAAAATCTACTTCGAAGTCTTGGTAGAGAGATTAACTTAGGAATATGTTTATATTACTTAGTCATAGTAACAATGTATTCATTTTATATTCTTTTATCAGTAATCTGGTATTTGAATGAGATCAGATATATATACAGATTGAAAGTAAATATTTTCAAATGATCCCAATGATCTTCTAATGGTACTTGCTACTTGCATTATTTCATTGTAGAAACCGATCACAAAAGTCTACTTATTTCTACTCTAGTAGTTGCTACTTAGTGAAAAGCTACATCACTGGTCGTAGCGTAGGCTTGGGGATATGGCTGGGCTGTCCAATTAGTGTCAAGATCATATTATTGTCAATTTCTTTGCTACTTTGATTTAAATAGTCCAATCATTTTATGATGTGTATTCCATTGTTTGTATAATTGAGCTCTGTACATTGAATCATGCAGAAGACATATATGTATAAGTTTTTACTAAAATATTGGATGTTTTAGTAACTATGTGAAGGCTTTTACCCACCAAAATCTAATTTTTCCAATTGGTGTATACAAGTATGCCATCACTACAGGAAAAAAGTAGTAGTATTACTGGACAAAATACATCATATATTCACATGACTCTCAGCACTTTATATATCCATATTACTATATATAAAAATGTTTACCATAGTATACAAGCTAATTTTACTGCATATAATTGTTGATGGAAAAGGGACAAAAAAGAACTTCTAAAACGTAAAACAAAACAAAACAAAATAGAACCAAATAAATACATTTTAGTTACTTACTGCTCTCACCATTTTAACTCTACTTGTTTACTCTTAAATATGTTCCCATTATATCTCAAAACTTAGGCTGTTTTCAGGTAGAACAATCTCTGGACTCTCCTTCGTATCTGTCGGGTCTTGATACTATAAATAATAGGGTTCATCAGCGGTGGGAAAAGGATGTAGATGTTGCCCAATAGGACATGAACCAGTGGGGAGAGGTGTTTCCCAAAGCGATGCACCATGGTCAGCCCAATGATGGGGATGTAGAAAACCAAAACAGCGCAGCTGTGAGACACACATGTTTGCAGGGACTTGGTTCTCTCCTCCCTGGATGCGACGGCTAAAACTGTGTGCAAGATCATGATGTACGAGATGAGGATGAGCACCGCATCCAACAA
>PVJO010033737.1:0-11783 GCA_004026905.1 Hystrix cristata
TAGAGTCAGCCCAGGTCAGCTGGATCTTCAGGCTGCCCTTCTGTGGAACAGGAAAGATTGAGCACTTCTTTTGTGACATCATGCCTGTAGTGAAACTGGCTTGTGTGGATACTTCCCACCATGAGATTGTGATTTTTGTGGTCTCTGCGCTCTTCATTATGAGTCCTTGTCTCCTCATTCTGTGCTCCTATGTGCGCATCCTTGTGACCATCTTCAGAATCCCTTCGGCAGCTGGCAGACGCAAAGCTTTCTCTACGTGTTCCTCTCATATCATGGTTGTTTCTCTGTTCTTCGGCACAGGCTTGTTCACTTATCTCCAACCCAAGACTGCGCACACTCCAGACACAGACAAGGCCACTGCACTCATGTACACAGTGGTCACACCCGCTCTGAATCCTGTCATCTATACTTTGAGGAACAAGGACGTGAGGGAAGCCTTTCACCGGATAACACGCCGGAACCCTCTTAGAGAAATGGCCTAATGTATCTGTACTGGTTGACACTTGTACTACCATGCAAAGAGGGTACCCAAGACTTTAGGACCCTTTTACCACCAAATAATATCATCAATACTTTTATTATCTAGAAACCAGAGGACTCTTGAGTTTCTTTAGCTTTTTCAATGTATTAAGACAAAAGGAATTATGAAGTAGGATTATCCAACTGTTTAATTACTCATTCATTCAAATGTATTTCCTGAATCTCCTATGTAGTAGCTGTCCCTTTTTTTTCTTCTACACTGGAAGTATTATGAAGGTCAATGTACTTCATACCATTTTATGTGGACAACAAAATACTCTTCTTGAGGACTGAAACAAGAAAAAAATGAACGGTAAGAAATACTTTTGTAGTATGAAATATCGCATTTAAGTTTTTCAGTGGCTTATACTCCCTTAATCATTCTGTTCTCCATATACTTTAATATTCATACTTCTGAAATAATCAATAGTTTATAAATACCAATGAGTGATGTACTTTCTGACTAAATTTACAATATTTGAATTGTAAATCCAGTGAGAGATATTGGTCATTCATGCAAAACTAGGTTGTTTGTTTGGTTTCATTTATTTATATTTTGCTGTTGTTTTTTCTGCAAATGGTGATTTAAAGAAACTTCTCTTGTTATTTTTAGTCTTATTACACCCATGGTGAGCACTCTTTAAGTGTATTTGTTGAGACAAAAGTGTTACAGCTCAGTGTTACAGCTAGTCGTTACAGCACAGCAAGAGACCAAGCACACTCAGAGAGTTGGAGAGGTCAGATTCATTCACATCGATGGACCCAGGAGAGTTCACACTCTGCAAACCTGCACCGGACCAAACAAAGAGAACTGAATTTATTTGTGAAACGCCCCACCAAGATCCTCGGGGCACAAACCAAATCCACTGATCGCTGTAGCTCCTGAGTCCATTTGCTTAATCCTGTTGTTTATCATCACATTTTTTTTTTAACAATTTTACAAGCAAGAGCTCAAAGGTCAGCTCTCCTTAGCAAAACACAGACACAGTTTGAACATTTGTTACATCTATCACATTCTAATAATACTTTACTCTTATCAGTGGGGAGGGAAGGGGGTGGGCAGTAATCCCAGTGCAACCGCAAGCACTCTGCAGGAGTGGGAAGGTGTCATGAGCCTGTTACCAATCAGGGTGGCTAGAAACCCAGAGAACAGGACTAACAAATGAGTGGGGGGGTTACAAAGCAGGCTTACAGAAGCAGAACAAAGCACAAGTTATTTGGACAAAATCTCAGTGTTCCTCTTCATACTGATTTGAATATAAAGTTCTTTTGGCACTGCTTATGTATTCCAACTCATTAGCAGTATCATATTTATTCACTGAATAATAACAAAAAAGACGTCCATTAGAGATGAACTCAATGCCTCGAATAAATATTGTTTTGGTATCGTAATTTTATTTTTTTATTCAATAAATATTTATTTAACAACTAATATATAGGTCAGATGGTAGATTAGACATTGGAAATATAACGGTTTATATGACAAATGGGCTAGACTTCATGGAGCTTTCAGCTTGGTAGGGAGAAAACTTAAAAATAGCAACAACAAAAGCAGAAAACATTCACATATTTTTTTGTGCCCGAAAATATACTAAATTCTTAAACTATAACCTGCATGAACAGCACCTGTCCATAAAACTTCTGACTTTCTTACACGACTCTGTCCTGTAATATTCAAAATCAATATATTGTAATTCTTTCAACTACAGCGTGTATGGTAACCTTTGAGAAGGGAAGTGACAGAAAAGTTAATTGTTCAGTAACATTTGGTAAAAATAAAAGTTAATCTTTTGTGTTATTTTGTGTGGATACCCCAGAATCAAAGTTTCATGAGAATCCAATTAATTTCTCTGGAAGGAATTCCGCAGGAGAAGATGCTACAGGCAAAGAAATACAACCAAAGAGTGGACCCGGTTGATGTTGTGTGCCAGGAATGCCCATCAGATTTACTCTTGTGAGGAAAACCTGTAAAACACCTTCCTACAACGTACTGACCTCTAGGTTTACCTGTTTTCATGAAGCATTGCAGAAATCTTGATCCTGAGTGTTAATCCAGACTCTTCTGCACTGCTCCTGACTGTAGCTGACAACTAGAAATGCCCTCAGGGAAAGTGACTGAGTTTTGGTAGCAGGAAAGCATGTGGCATTGAACCTTGAAATAGCAAGAAGGTTGAAAGGATTTAGGAGGTGACAATGTTGGTAAAGTCTACAAATTTGTTGTATAGAAGTTAATTGTTACATTTTCTTATACTAAAAGAGGGCAAAGTATAGGTGTGTATGATAAAAAATTGGGTTCAATGTAAGGTAGTCATCATAACTCCATAGTTCCTTTTCTGTTTTATTTTCTCCTTTGTTTGGGGAGTAGGATAGTTCTGAAAGGATTAAGCTTGCACTATATATCAGACATTTTATAGAAGAAAAGATAAATTGTGTCTTACCAATTCCATCATATTAATGTTCAACTTTCTACTGAACTGCTGACTCTTTATATTTCTGAAGTTACTATATTTCTTAGAGTAACGTTCACAAATATATATATATAATATAATACAAGACTGCCCATGATATTCACATTGCCTGTGATTACATGTGATTACCTTTTCAAAATAAGGAAAAAATTGTGTTAAGATACTCACCTGATGTTTAGAGCAGCACAATTCATAATAGCTAAATGCTGGAAGCAGCCTATATACCCTTCAACAGATAACTGGATAAATAAAAGGTGGTATCTATATATGATGGAATACTATTCAGCTATAAGGAAGAACGAATTAGAGTGATTTACAGGAAAATGAATGGACCTGGAAAATATAATGTTGAAACAAACCAGACTTGCAAGCTTGACTACTGTATTACCATCCCTCATTTGCACAAGGCAAAAGACAAAAGAAAATGGTAAACAATGGATACAAAAAGGGAAGGGTTAGATCTCTAAGCCAATAGACAAAGGGTGCAAGGGAACAAGAAGAAGACAAAGGAGGAGGGGAATGGGAATACAGAGGAATAATGACATACTAAAAATAAGAACCTAGTAACCCAAACTCAAAACTGTAACACGTACACTAAGTACTACATACAGACAATTTTATGTAGTTGTGACTTAATGCTGCATCTATATGGTTGTTTATGTTCCTCGTTGTTATAAGCAAAAGTCACAATATATTGTGGTCTGTAATCTTGTGAAATGACCTATAAGTTTGTGTAATTTGGGATAAATTTTAATAAAAATATATTTTAAGAAAACTACTCACCTGAACTCACAAATTGATTTTTTTCAATAGGTAATTGTATTTCTAGCAATTGTATGTCTACTTCCAGACATAATTTAGGCTTCTACATGCTCTATCTTCTTCTACTCAAGTACGATCAATTAATTAAAATGTCATTAAGAAATGAGGTACATGCTCTAGATATAAATGTAATACATATTTTCATTCTGAAGCCAGACAATTAGTTTTAGTTATCATTTTATTATTTAATTATGCACCAAAAATAATTACATACTTCGGGATTATCTTAGCCAAGGAAGTGAGAGACCTCTGCAAAGAAAACTACAGGACTCTGAAGAAGGAGTTTGGAGAGACGTCAGGAAATGCAAAAATGTCCCCTGCTCCTGGATAGGCAGAACCAATGTTGTCCAAATGGCTATACTCCCAAAACTGATATATAGATTTAACGCAATTTCAATCAAAATATCAACAGTGTTCCTCACAGAACTGGAGAAAGCAATCTTAAAATACTTACAGAACTAGAGAAGGCCCAGAATAGCAAAAGCAATCCTGGGCAACAGGAGACGTTACAACACCTAACTTCAGGTTGTTCTAAAAGCAGCTGTGATAAAAATGGCATGGTATTGGCACAAAAGCAGACATATGAATCGATGGAACAAAGTAGAGGATACAGAAACATTCCTAGACACATTCAGCTATTTCGTTGTTTAGAAAGAGGTCTAGAACGTACATTGGAGGAGGGAAAGCCTATTCAACAATTGGCCCCGGATAAATTAGCTATTTGCAGAAGATTGAAGTTTGACCCATACCTCTCAGTATGTCCTAAACTAAGAGCAAAATGGACCAAAGAGCTAAACATTACAACAGAACCAATGAACTGAAAGGCAAAATAGGTAAACTTCATACACTGCAAACATACTTAAAAAAGAAATGATAAATATTTCAGGAGATAAATATGTTTAATCTGAATTAAACAGTATGCAACACAAATACATATCAAAACACATGTGTACTATAACAGAAACTTAATAAACTTACTGAAATAATAGTGTGAAGAGTAAATAAGTCACTTGGCTTACACAGAATTACTTAGAGTTATAATGTGCAATTTTCCGTGCAATAGATATTTAATTTTTCTAAGACAGAGAAAGGAACTAAAACATAATTGATCATTATATTCTACTGTGAAGCGGCTACTGTGTTCTGACATCAAACTTGATGGATTAGTCTTATTTTAATATTTTATATTAAAGTTATTTTCAAATGCATCGAGTTGCACGAGTTCAATTTATTAATTTTTAGTGTTGTTTTATTGTGCTTTTTGTTTTGTTTGGTGTTTTTGTGTTTTCGTTTTTAGTGATGCTTGAGATAGAACCCAGAACCTTGAGTATGCTAGGCAAGTGGTCTACCCCTGAGGGACAGTCCAGGCCGCTTAGCGTTGGCTATTCTATTGGAAAGTTGGGAAGAGCTACATCGGAAGACTTTTTTATATGGATGATATCTTGAATTGGGTGTCTAAAAATTAGCCTGTCATTATTCTCTATTTCAACGATAGCAAACCTTTTGGAGCTGTCAGTGATAACAGACAGCCTGCTGCAGCACGCGCGCTGCCGGCTCACCGCCGCTGCTCGGCTTCCTCCAAGCTCGCTCCATGCTCACAGCCCAGGCTTCCTCTTGCTACGACTTAGTCTGTGACATTGTTTTATTCTGTTTCTCATTTTGTCTAGAATTTCAAAATAATCTCCAACTGCTCTCATTTCCAAAAAGTTCGCATTTTTCCCCCTAAACACATATGTGCTTAAACTCTATTTAGTGTTAAAGATGTTCTCGATCTTACTATCTGGAAATGAATAATATAATGGAAGGCCTCTGCCCTGAGGCAGCAAAGAATTTTCTAGGAGAAGCAGTAAAATTTTTAAAAAGTGAAGAATTGACACATAGAAATAAATATTGATTGAGAAGGAAAAAAGCCTGAGATAAAGACTATAAAGAAGAGCGGTGTCTCCTCAAATATAGTTTCCTCAAAGTGACTTTCTTGTGAAGTCGACTTTTAATATAAGATCTGGAATTTGAGGGGGAGTGAAAGTGAAGATCAGAAAAGAAGTAACAAAGACTATAGGAATAGAAAGAAAGTCAGTTACAGTGAGTAATGTGGCAAGTAAGGGGAAAAAATGGAAATACAAGAAATTAGGATCGGTAGATAGGAATTATTCCATCTGTTTGCTGACAAGTCAGACTTTCCATTTCAAATAGGTTTCATGAAACAAATGGAAAAGTATAGAAATCATCTCCAGGTCTATAAATAAAAACCTCCTGTACGATTCTCCGTTCTGTCTTTTCTTTCACTTACTGACTAACTGTGAATCTATATTCAAGATGCAAAGCACTGATTGGGTTGAATCTCCGAGTGACTGGATGGAGTAAAAACAATCCTTCCAACCATTCAAACAAGCGAACAAAATCACTGCCATTCATGCTGCATACTTGATTTTAAATTTTATAGAGTGACTTTCTATTTTGTTAAAACTGGAAAAATTAACCTGTTCTGGTAAATTATTGCTGGTAAATTATTGATTCTTATTCATGATAATTGTATGCTCTATACATTTTATACTTCAGTCAACTATTTTTAATTTTCTTATGTGTATTACCACAGTGACTTTAAAATTTATCTTTTATGGCAGCTATTGTTTTTGTACTTAGCAATGTAAAGGTAAAAAAAGAAACGTATTAGAAATATAATTTATAATAGACAAGTTTTTCTACTAATTAGATGTGGACACACAGAAAACAGATACAAAAACACTTGACTCTCACATGTCTGCCTAGAGAAACTCAATGTGAGTCTATCAATCCAGATCATTAGAATTCTGACCTTCAATGGACTCCCACTTGGTATTTTATTCACCAGTGATGACATACTTTGGCTTTCTAGATTCTAAACTTGATTCAGTCTTGTCATTGTCCACTCAATCTGGCCTTCAGAGGCTTAACCAGAGAAATAAAATGTAAGTAAGCCCTTTGTGAGTCAATCGAAATTCCAAATCTTGGTAATGTCCTCAAGTATTTCCACACTCTAGATTAGTAACATTCATGTTTCTTGTTTGAAACATGCAACTCTTGTGCATGTGTAAGCTGAATTAGGTTTTGTAAAAACCCCCTTTATGACTTACAACATAAAGCCACCTCAAGAAGCAGTTTTTGACTTGGTTTTAAACTTGAGTTTATTGATTATAAAGTTTTCTTCATTCAATAAATAATTGTAATACATTTTAAAAATCCTAATACAGTGGCCTCCAGGGAATAATTTTCTTCTTTAAAAATTTTTTTGTTGGGTAATCCTCTTGGGACAATGGCACAGGGTACAAAAGGAGCATAGTCCTCACAATGTTTGAAACTACAAAGCAAGTTATTGTATTGCTTGGGGAGGCAGCCCGAAGTCTTCTCTTTCCCCCTTTTTCTTGCAGATTTAGAAAGTGAAAATAAAAAATTTCTGTGTGTAACCAAAGAAAATGTGCTCCAAATTTAGTATTACATAAATTGAAGAACATTTTCTCTTTTTTAGTAAAAAAATTTTGAGAAATTAAATGAAAGGAGATTGTTGTCATGATGAGATCTTTGAACTTATAGACCCTGAGTGTATATTGCTGGTGCTAATGTAGTGGTTTTAAATGAGTAGTTAGAAAAATGGGCTGAAGCGACACAATATGTGGGATATGAAACACTGAGAGATTACCTCTGTTCTGGGACTTGTGGTAGAAGAATACAACTGAGAATGAAATTACTACTACAAAAATTAAGGTTTGAAAGAATTATGTGTTTATTTTAATCATACAAACTTTGTTGCATGAAGTTAGAGGAAAAAATGACTCTTCTGTAAAATCATTGAAATTGTATGACATCAAAGTAAAATTAATTTTTTAAAACATATGCATTAAGCTAACCACCTTGGAATTTATGCTAAATAATCAATTGTATGAAAACTTGAAACTTTTTATTTTGTAAGAGTTAAATTTGAACATATATTCTTCACAGAATACAATACAACTTTTATTAGATGAATACATTTTTCATCCTGATAATTATAATTACATATGCCTCTAGTATATGTGGTACTTGCGAATATTGTGAAATATAAAACTGAAGAAAATGGATTTGTCCTAAACTTGAGTTCCTCTAATATTTCTTAAGTTGTTATATTCAATTCAATATAATTTTAAAATTTCATACAAAATCCAATTTTCATATTTTAAAGAAAGCTCTTACATTGCTAATAAATGATCTAATCAGCTGCAGATGCCTTTGGGACTATAATGGTGGTTAGAAACTCATGGCTATTTTACTGTCAGCTAGCAAGTTTTTTTATTACGAGGAAAAGAAGCCAAGTAATGCTGTCAAGTATTACAAGGATTTTATCATTTTGTAATTTAAATTTAGGCTAAAGAGTAAACATACATGAATCTACTACTGTATACTTGCACCCTATAAAACTGATCTTTTGTTTATTGAGGTTTTATATTTTTTGTCTTAATTGGTTTTTAATACAAGACTTTTATTCCTTCTTTGTTACTATGTGTTTGCAGTGCATAATGAATACATTTACTGTTGGAAGTTTGTATGTGCACATGGCACATCTTAATTCTTACATTTTTATGCCCTTCCCTTCCCCTGGCTCGCTGCTCCCACCAACTCTTCTTCCCCTGCCCATTTGCAAAAGCTCTATTTCCATTTTTTCTTCAATTCTTTTAAATAATCTCTTTCCCTTCCTTCCCTCCCTCTATCTCTTGATCCCCTTCTCATTTGAAAAAGTTCTCCCTACTTCCCATTATCTATCTTTTATTTTGCTCATATGCTTTTTGACTTTTAGTATGGACTGTAACTTTCAATTTCAAAGAAAATCTTGATGAGTCAATCATATTTAAATAATCAAAATACAAGGATACAGATAATTTTAGTAAAATGACCAATTGACAATGAGAAAGAAAAAAAAATAAAAGGAAAAAAGAAGGGAGGACAGGTTAGGATAACAGTCTTAGTTATCTTGTCACTTACAGTCACTTGAAATGTTTGTGCAATTTGTAACACCAAACTTGGAATATATGATGTGCAATAAATTTCAAATACAAGTCAGTATATAATCCAATATTGTTTTCAGGGAAAAATGCTATTATTCTTCAGAAAAAGTCAGTGATTGGCTTTTTAGGTGAGGACATACTCCTGGTCTACAAGGAGAAAAAAAGAAAAAAAAAGTTTTAAAAGTTAGCATAATTTTTATATGTTATATGCTGAACTAGGAAGAAAATTGATGGGGGATGCGAATAAGAGAGAAGAGGCCACCATGCCAAAAAGGAAAAGCCTGTGTATTCTTACTTGTTCTTTATGACATTTTATTTTGTTTTGTAGATTCCTCCTCTTTCACTGCAAGTATTTAATAAGCCAACCTATGTAATTAAAGATGTACCATGCATAAAGATATGCTTTATATTTGCTTGGGTGTATATCAGAGAAAAGAGGGAAATCAGCATGCGTGACATTTATATAATTATGATTTCACAATCTAAAGATAGTAATAATAAATTTGTAAAAAGGTAATATTTACTTATTTTTCTTCATTTTTATTACATGTTTGCAGCACATAATATTTACATTTCTTGTGGGAAGTTGGTACATGCACATAATACATCTGAATTCCTTTTTTTTTTTTTTTTGGTACTGGAGATCCAACTCAGGGCCTTGTGTTTGCTAGGCAAGCACTACTAACCACTGAGCTAAATCCCTAACCCCTTAATTCCTTTTTAAAATCCTTTTTCCCTTCACTCCCTCCTCCCTCCGTTCATCTTTTGATTTCCTTCCTTTTTTTTGTATATACTTGCAATACATAACTTTACCTTCTTTGTGTGGAGTTGGTACATGTACATAATATATCTTAATTCCTTTTTCATCCCCTTTCCCTCTCCTCCTCCATCTCTTGATGCCCTTTCCAGCAGAGAAAGACCTACAACTCTACTTCTTATTATCTATCTTTTATTTTGCTCTTTACTTATATTTTGCGTTTCTCATATAAGAGAATCCATGTAATATTTAAGCTTGTGTGTCTGATTAGTTTCGCTTAACATTATGTTCCCAAGGTGCTTCTATTTTCCCATGAATGACTTGTTTATCTTTCTTTATGGGTCTATATGTTAAATATGAAGGAAAAATACAAGCAAGACTCACAAAACAAAAGAAGGTAAATTCAAATCTTCAGAAAAAATAGGAAAGGAGAACTAACAATGGTCATGAGGATGCCAATCTTAAAGAACATTCTGAACTTTGATGAAGATTTGAAAATCCCAGTGATCTGGAGATGTTTAAGCAAACCGTAAGTTGATTTTAAGACAAGAGAAAACTGAGAGAGAAAACTGAGTCATAAAACAATGTAAAATAATTTAATGTGAAATAGATATGTTAGAAAAATTCAAATATAGTGTAGAAGACAAAAGCTAAAATATTATGATGATTTCTGTGTTTTTTATATTTATGTTTTTATGACTTTATCAATACAATGTATTATCCCTATAGTATGCTTGGATTTATGTACTTTGGGAAATTAAAACAAACTTTAAAAGTTACACTTAGTGAAGTTTTGAGTAAAAAATATGTGCACAGATTTTTTGTAGGGTACTGCTGATGAGTAGCAAGCTACCTAAGGAGGTTGGGTGCGGGCAGCAACATCTTTGTGAATGATCTCAAGAAGTATCTGGTGCGGGCCCACCCCCTTTACTGTGAATGTTCTGTTCTTGTTTATTTAAAATAGAGACCAGCTATGAGAAACCACACAACAGTGACAGCCTTTATTCTTCTTGGCCTAACAGACGATCCGCAATTACAGGTGGTCGTTTTTCCTCTCCTGTTTTTCATGTATTTGTTGAGTGTTACTGGGAACCTGACCATCATCGTCCTCACCCTACTGGATTCTCACCTCAAGACACCTATGTATTTCTTCCTCCGAAATTTCTCAGTTTTAGAAATTTCATTCACAACTGTTTGTATCCCCAAATTTCTTGTCAGTATGGCAACAGGAGATAAGAGCATTTCTTACAATGACTGCGCAGCACAGCTCTTTTTCACTATCCTCTTGGGCGCAACTCAATTTTTTCTACTGGCCGCCATGTCCTATGACCGCTTCGTGGCTATCTGCAAGCCCCTGCACTACATGACCATCATGAGCAGCAGAGCGTGCACCTCCTTGGTCTTTGCTTCGTGGGTGGCTGGCTTCCTGATCATATTTCCATCGCTCCTTATGGGTCTCCAGCTTGATTTCTGTGCGGCCAACACTGTGGACCATTTCTTCTGCGATGTCTTTCCTATACTTCGGCTGTCTTGCACGGACACGGACACAATAGAATTAATGGTGCTTCTCTCAGCCATTCTGACACTCCTGGTCACGCTGGTGTTAGTGAGCCTCTCATACACAAACATCATCAGGACCATTCTGATAATACCTTCTTCTCAGCAGAGGAAGAAAGCCTTTTCCACGTGTTCTTCCCACATGGTGGTTGTGTCCATTTCTTATGGCAGCTGCATCTTCATGTACGTGAAACCCTCTGCAAAGGAAAGAGTGTCTTTAAATAAAGGGATAGCTCTGCTCAGTACTTCCGTTGCCCCGATGTTGAATCCCTTCATTTATACACTCAGAAACAAACAGGTGAAAGATGCTTTCAGACACGTGACCAAAAGGTTTGAAGTTTTCTCAATGAAGAGAAGCCCTGTAGTGAGTAAAGTAAACAAGAAGGGTAGAGTGTGACACAGAGATCTTCTGCTTCTGTCTTCAAAATTGTGAGACCTTTTCCTTGACTTATAACTTGCCCAGTTGCCAAAGCCTTGCATTATTTGTCCTTCATGCTGAGAGAACAAGAAATAGCTACATTTTTTTGTTTTGGGTTAAATCATTTGCCTATTTCTACTGATTTCCTCTCAAAATTCTCTTGGAAAGAGACAAAGTGGGCCTTCAATTTTTCTGCTCCTTCCATTGTTCTGGAATTCAGAGATACA
>PVJO010033739.1:0-11801 GCA_004026905.1 Hystrix cristata
AATAAATTGGACACACATGTTCAAATACCGCATAGTTTCTCTGGTGTGAGAAACTGAAGTGTAAATAAAGACTAAAATGTATTATATTGGGAAAGGGAAGAAAATGTCCAAATGGGAAAGGGAACAAGGGAGGGGGAAAGGAACAGAGGGACAAGAGAAATAAGAAATGGAAGGAAAAAATGGAAACAAAGCTTTTGTAGATAGGGAGTGAGGAGGGGGTGAGGGGAGGGGAACGGGAAAAAAAGAAGCAACAAGGTATATCATGTACAGGTACAAATCCCCAATGATGAATGTTATCAATATGTACATCAAAAATGTACCATTAAAATAAAATTAAAAAAAAAAAGAGGCATACACATGCTTCACTTAACCACACTCCCTTTTCGGCTGACTTGAGGTGTTCAGCCCCACTAACTTGCCTGAACAAGGAGACATTTCTAAACCCCCGTGGACTCAGGACGACACTTGTTTCAAAATAAATGAATACACTCTTTGTCCCACCCACACGGGGCTTGCTCACTGCCCTGCTTTTATCTCTCCAGGTGTGTGAGGACCCGCTGGCTGTGCTGCTTTCCATCCCCACCCCCCGCGGGGTCATCCCCCCCAGCAGCACTGTACACATCCCGCTGGCCCTTGAGACCCAGGTCACCGGAGAGCACTGGGCCAGCATTTACATCTCCGTCTTTGGGAGCCAGGACCCTCCTTTGGTGAGAGCCAGTTTTCACAACCACAATTGAAATTGCCATGCTCCTTATCAAGCCTTTTGAGCTTCTTCCTTTTTGGCAAATACTAAATTTGCATATCCACCAGTTGTCTGTAGTTACAGAGTTTTACATTTTTGCTCTGCAATGGTGAAATTCAAATGTGATGTTACTTAGGGAATCTATTTGCAGAAACATTAAAAAGTAGCCATGTTTTATAGCAGCTGTTCTTAAGCCTAACCTGAGCATCTGAAGTTTCACATGCACACACGCACACACGCACACACACAAACACACACACACACCCTACATGACCCCTCTCCAGGGGCCAGCACATCTGTATGTTTACCAAGCTGGTTTGGGGAGCTGTAAGTTGGTCACATATAGGCTGTGAGATCAGTTTCATTCACTGCTCCCCCAGTCTTTTTGTGGGCATAGTAACATAGCCCAGACCAACCTGCTCAAGCTGTTCAGAGTAATAGTCTGTGAAGGTTAGTAAGAGAGACATGGAAAGCTTTCTACTGTTCAAGCTGAATTGAAAGATAAATCTTGAATCTTAAAGGAAGTTGTCCAACAGGCTATGTGTCCCTAGATGTTTGGTTTTGTTGGGAAATGGGTGATGTCAACTCATATTTGTTTGAAATGATTCTGATTGCCTAGAGAGTATAATAAACTAGGATTTTGCATTTATCTTTTCATATAAGATGCTATGTAACCTGACTTACAAAGCAGCATCACAAAGCAAAACAACCCCAAAACATGTCATCAGTCCAGATCTTCTGCTGGGCTCGCTGGAACACCCCCCACTCTTGTGCAGAAGGAGCTCATGAGAGGGTAGCCAGGGCTTTGTGAAAGAAAAGCACCCACCTCAGGCAGACAGAGCACAAAGTGGGTTTCAGTTGCCAACCTGCACAGAGCTGAGACTCAGACCCAGCCACATCTAACTCTGAAGCACCTGGCCTTAAGTGTTTTCAGCCTCAAGTTCTGCATGGGACACAGCGGCCCAAGATTTTGATTTTCCCTCAGTGCGCAGCTCTAGGGTGACCCAGGGAAGCTGACCACTCTTGAGGGAGGAATTACAGGCTGGAGTCACAGGTCTGATCCTGCATGGCCATCGCTGTTTGTCTCTCTGACCACAGGGAACCAGGGGGAGGGAATACAGTTCCCATGAGCGCCCTTTGATTCCCCTGCTTTCTGTCAAAGGGGTGGCTAGAACTTCCATTTTAAGTGATTTTAAAGACTAGCTCTTTTCAGCAGGTCCTGTTCTTCCTCTTGCATGAAACACAGGTCTGTTGCTTAAAGATCACTGGACAAGGCCCAGTTATCTACGTGCATCCCTCTCAAGTTGATTTTGGCAACATCTACGTTCTACAGGACTCTTCCAGGATTCTCAGTCTGTCTAATCAATCCTGCATTCCTGCATTTTTTCGGGCACACATGGTGAGTAAGTTATGGACCATCATCACGTGATGAAAATAAGATTTCATGGTTAAACTATTAAACCACATCAAATCTGTCCCCAAATCCTCTTTATTATAATTGTTTTTTATTAAGAAATAAAATATGCATGTCTTTTGGTAAATAAACACATTTTGTATAATCCCAAATCAGGAAGATGTTTCAAGAGGGACCAGCCCGGCCCCAGCACTCTGGAAAACACATCTATGTCTTACTGGAAGCATTTCCTTTAACTTGAATCCTTTAGGCTACAAATTTGTTAGTATGTTTATTCTATTCTTATTCTCACTTCCTTCTGAGAGTATTTTAAAATAGCTTATAAAGATGTATGAAATGCAATAAGATAGTATTTGCTAAAAATGGAAATTAAAGAAAACAAGGCAAAGATATATACAAAGATAGGTATATTTTTAAAATGAGCCTGTTTCATTTCTATGTGTTTCATAAAGATATTTAGATCTGCTGGTATCCCTATAAGCTGATTTTTATTTTATTTTTAAATTTTTTTTTTTTTTTGCAGAACAGAGACACTAGAGTGGGGTGGGTGGTTTTTTTGTAGAATTTAGGAATTTCTAACCTAGTAATTGGGAGTATCTTTAGTTTTGGAAATAAATAAATTTAAATATAAAATTTTGGCTCCCATACTCCTCCTAATCCCAAATTATTGGCGTTTGAATTCATGAGAGCTAACATTTAGTTTTAGCATTTGTCAAATATTTCTGAAGACTCAACTATTATTAGTTTTATAAAAGTCACTGTCAGAAGGAATAGGATTGTAGTTTTCTGCTCTTGTGTGACACCTCAGGAGGCACTGGTCCCAATTAGCCACCATTTATTGTTACTGTTGTTTATTTTATTATCATTTTTCCTTACTGCTTGCACAGGAAGCCATTCTCGCATACAATCACTGCTCTTTTCAAGAGAAATTTCTGGCACAACCCCAGTCTTGCTCCATCCAGCATCTTGTGGATCTTGTAGAGAACATTGTTTAATCATTCTTAGAGAAAAATCTCTTAGAAAAGACGTGTTCACTAGTCTTCTCCCAGTTAGTTGACAGATGCATTTGGCAGAAATCACGAGGCGTTGCTTAGGAGCTGTTGCTTCCTGGCCTGGTGCAGAGAGAGTTGACACCAGAAGAGGTAAAGGGTTCGCTCCCTTCCCGGACTCCTTGGGGTGGGCCCCAGAGATACTGCGCGAGTGGGCACCCAAGAGCCCCTTCCCTATCATGGGCAAGTATCTCCAGATTTCACTTTTTATTAGAAACTTTTAGTGCATTGCAAAAATCAAAAAGCACATCAGGATCTTTTTTTTTTTTCCAATTTAGTGCATATATTGAGCAACCCAGCTGCCTTGTTAAAATAGTACTTCTCCTTTTGCACAAAGGTTTCATGATTCCATCTTTCGGTTGCTTAATGTTTACTTAAATCAGCGAGCACTAATTCCGAAGAGTTGAATGTGATATGAATAATCTACTGTAGGATGTGTTTTTCTCTTCATCTGCTCTTGGAAAACCACCATTTATTGAGTTACGGCACAAAAGTAGTTTCAACTGTAGTTCTTGTAGGTGAAAATTAAACTCTTTTCATATTTCAGCTGGGATTTTTGTTGTATTTCCTACCAAATATGTATTAACATTATAGAAATTGAA
The DNA here is from genome assembly GCA_004026905.1 of Hystrix cristata. NCBI lineage: Eukaryota > Metazoa > Chordata > Mammalia > Rodentia > Hystricidae > Hystrix > Hystrix cristata. Next base: position 3,808 of record PVJO010033739.1, read on the forward strand.
CTATGCTAACTTAGAAGCAAACTGGAGCAGAAAAAACTGAAATATCATGTGTTAAATTTCAGCTTGACAGAAACACTAAATCTTCTGGAAGATAGAATAGATAGGCGCTTGAAGATGAAGGTATAGGCAAAGACTTTACGAACAAAGCCCCAGTTCCCCAGAAAATATCACGAAGAATCAACAACTGGGATCTAATCTTATTAAAAAGCTTTTGCACAGCAAAGGGAACTACCAACAGAGAGAAGAGACAACCCACAGAGTGGGAAAAACATTTTGCCAGTCATTCTTCCGACAAAGGACTAACATCTCTAATATATAAAGAACTTAAAAAAATCAGACTCCCAAAATTTAAAGACCCAATCCAAAAATGGAAAGCTGAAATGAATAGACACTTCTCAGATGAAGAAATAGAAATAGCAAATAAACTTATAAAAAATGTTCAACATCCCTGGTCATTCAAGAGATGCAAATTAAAACAACCCTGAAATTCCATTTTATTCCAGAAGGAATGGCTGTTATCAACAAATCAGCCAATAACAAATGCTGGAGGGGCTGTGGAGAAAAAGGAAGCTTTCTCCATTGTTGGTGGGAATGTAGACTGGTGTGACTGACCGCTATGGAAATCAGTGTGGAGATTCCTCAGGGAACTAGGACTAAAGATTCCATTTGACCCAGCTATTCCCCTTCTTGGTATCTTCCCAAAAGAATTAAAAGCATCATACTACAAGCACTATGTGCACACCTATGTTTATAGCAGTGCAGTTTGTAATAGCTAAATCTCGGAAACAGCCCAAATGCCCATCAACAGCAGAATTGATAAAGAAAATGTGGTTTTTTTTAATACAATGGAGTATTACTCTGCCATAAAAAAAGTTACTCTTGAGATGTTTCTAGGTAAATGGATGCATCTTGAGACCATACTCTTAAGTGAAATAAATCAGACACGCATGTTTAAATACCACATTGTTTCTCTGGTGTGAGAAACTGAAAGTGTAAATAAAGACTAAAATGTATCATATTGGGAAAAGGAAGAAATTGTTCAAATGGGAAGGGGAACAAGGGAGGGAATCAGGAAAGGAACAGAGAGAAGAAAAATAAAGAATAGAAGGAAAAAATGGAAACAAAGCTTTTGTAAATAAGGAGGGAGAAGAGGGTGAAGGGAGGAGAGGAGAACGGGAAAAAAAGATATATCAAGATATATCTAGAATGTTTGCCTCGCATAGAGTGCTTGCCTCGCAAGCACAAGGCCCTGAGTTTGATCCCCAGCACACACACAAAAAAAGATAATATCATGTAAGGTACAAATGCCCTGTGATGAATGTTATCACTGTGTGTATCTAAAATGTACCATAAAATAAAATTAGAAAAGAATAAACAAAATTTCAACTTGATATACACCAGTTGAAATACACACCTTCAAATTCATTCCTACAGAAGTTATCAAGCATTAAGAAAGACTTTCAAGTGATAGTTGCTTGTTCCTTAACTAAGCCTACTATGACTTCAGGTGCTACATCTTCTTTTCCTTTTTTGCTGGCTTCCCTGACAGAGAGGGTCATTCTCTGTCCTCTCTTGGCTGTCAGTGAATGTCATCCCTCCCCAGTTGCAGCCCCTGCTGTCAGCCATCTGTTGCCCTCAGCCTAATGTGTGGCCAGACATCATGGCCACCACTGTGATTAAATTCTCCCTTAGCAAGAAACATCTGTTTGATATCAGTTGGACAATCAGGAGATGGGAAGCTGGAAGCCACCTTCATATAATGTTGGGAAGATCTGAAACACGGAGTGAGTTTGAATTTCTCAGAAATAAATGTTATACTCCCCTAAAAAACTGAGACCTCGTCTTATAGTGTAAGTTAAGAAACAATGTAGGAGATAGAGAGAGAGAGAGATTTCATTAAATATAGATATGGATTTCATTAAAGCTTAATGTATCCTGACCGTAAAAGAAAGCAATGATTAGCACAAGGAAGAACATCCTGGGCCTGGAACAGCAGGTTCTCCCTTGCTTTGGAGCACCTGGAATACCAGCCTGCCCTAAGGGTTCCCAGCAAGCTGACCTATTTGGAACGACAGAGGAAGTCTCCCCTGGTTTGAGGGGTAGCAACGACTGAACATGAAAACAGAGAACGCAAAGGCTCTTTTGGTAGAGAGTGTGGGCTCTGCTCATAAGAGTGCTCCACCAGGAAGAGAGATTTAATTTCCCTGGATCTGGTGAGCATCGGAAATGAGGGTGAGATCACAGCAGGAGAACCTCAGTGCTGGGCTGGAGGACAGAGGCCTTCTCTTCATGGGTGTCCCGACTGGGCAGAGCCAATGAACTTGTTTGGAAGCACCTGGAATCTTTTTCCCTTTGCCCCTGGCCCTAGATTAGCCTTGGCTGCAATTAGCATGAAGCCTTGTGTTCTGACGCCAGAGACGCGTGGGGACTCAGCCGGCACTGAGACATCCTTGCAGTGGCAGGGAGAAGCCATTGTGTTTGGTGTTTAGAATTCCTGGGCCATGGACACAGGAATTCTGATGTGTCTTTCGAGCACGGTTCTTTTAAAACATTTATTTTTCCTGTTCACTTACCATGGCCACACATGGCGACGTGACAGCAAAGAGCACACTGGCCTTTCACATCACCTTCACGCCCTCGGCCCTGGGTGGTTCCTCACTCCATCAGGGACTCACTTTGTACATTTATTTGTTTAGGTATCTGTCCTTTAAATGACAACAGTTTCTGCACTGAATTTCCAGCACCTAGCAGCAAGCTTGACAATTATGATGACGACAACCTAATAACATTAAATTATGACTAACATTCATTCAGTTCTGTTTGCCACTTCATAGAATATTGCATTAGTACAATTCTGTGAGAAAAACACTATTATAATCCCTGTTTTAAGGAGGTAGAATCAGGTAAGCAATTTGCCATAACTAGTAATTGGCAGACCTGGTTCTGGTCCCGGGGCTCCCTCAAGCTTCGCTACTGCGTGGTTTCATCTGGTCAGTGGCTGTGGACATGGATTTGGAAACAGCAAAAGGATTTTGTTTTTTTCTTCTTAAAAGACCCTTAAAGAAAGACATACCTAGAAGAGCAGGGTTTGCCAAAAGAGCAGGAGAGTAAGTTAAGAGGCATCTGAAACAGACAAAAAGCCTGAGGATACGCTACATTTTATTCAGAGATGTGCTGAGATGTCCGTGTGCAAATTATCTCCACTATGTCATTTTTCAGCCAACCACAATTCCATCGATTAGTGTATCGTAAATAAGGACATACACTTTTCCACTTTTTTATACTTTGTCACATATAACAAAGCACTAAATCCATCTATGTAAATGTGTGTTAAAATTATTTACTACTGTAGCTCTTAAAAAAGATTTAAAATTCAGAGTGATGCTCTTATTAACAAAATAGATAAAACCAGGAGATTGGCAGGCAGGCATTTCAGATCCAGTGAGATTTTTGGTGCTGGACTCTACTCACTTTAGGAAGTGGTGAGAATTGTGGCCATTGTCAGTCCTTTTTTAAACTGTTCTTCAGGAAACTGTGGCTCTGCCCTACACACTCCATCATCTTTGCACACCTGAGCTTACCCTCCGGGCGTAGGACTTCTGGGGAATTTACTGTCCTGGGGGATTAGTGCTAGAGAGAGTTCTGATGGACAAACAATAATTCCCCAAGGCCTTTCAATGGATGATGTCGTTAAGATTCTGCACTCCGTTATGTGTATATAAAGAGAAGATGCAATGGCTGTTTCTTAGCCTTCAATGGGTAGATTAGCTCTGCCCTCGAACATAACTGTCTATGGAAGGAAATGGGTCAAGGAAATTGTAAGGGGAAAAAAAGGTATTAAAGAAAAATGGAAAGAGACAGGCATGAATCAGAGACGAACCACAGTGTTATACCTCTTTATTCTTTTGTTGTTGTTTCTGATGGATTTTGAAAAATGGTTGCTTTCTTTATTTACCAGTTGGCAGTGGGGTTATTATAAACAACACTGTGGTGAACAGAGTATTTGTCTCCCTGTGTATATAGGCAAGAGTTTGGAGTATATAGAGTGAACAGTATCTATGATGGTGTTGTTGGGTCTTAAGACAAAAGACAGGTATGTTTTCAACGTCATTAGATATTGCCAGAATAGTCTGAAAGTGATTTTGTCAAGACACCCTTCCCGGAGTGTTTGAGTGATTCTCCAGTGGCTCAAACCTAGAATGTCAGACTCTTAAATTCTTGCCAGTATGAACACGAAATTGTATCTCACTGTAGCTTTAACTTACTTTTCTCTTATTACTATTGAGGTTCAGAATTTTATTACTATTGAGGTTCAGATATTTGGGATATCTTCTGCCAATTGTCTATTATCACTTGTCAGTTGTCCTATCAACAGTGACTAAATAATGCTTCCTTTTGCAATGGCTTTCAATGCCCCCTCTGCTACACTCAGGATCTAAAATGTGCCTGGCGTATTTCTGAGCTTTCTGTTTATTCCACTTATCTAGTGTCATGACTCCCAATCATAAATGCTCAGCTTAATGGTAACAATAATAACTAACACATTATGTACAAGGCATTATTCTAAGTCCTTTTCTGTGTTATTTTATGTAATCCTCAACAACTGAATTAAGTGCATGGTATTTTTATCTCTATTTTACTGGTGAGGAAAATGAGGCACAAAGGTGATGAATAAGTAGCTAGAGAACAAACACAACTAGAAAACAAACACTGGAGTTTTACTGTGAATATCTATTAAGATTTCTTTTAGATCCTGTAATAGTCTTATAATTTTCTTCATAAAAGTCTTACACATCCATTGTCATTCTCTTAAGTTTCTTTTTGTGACTAGTACCCTTTTTGTTCTGTGTTTTTTAGCTAAATATTAATACTGCATTAGGACAGTATTCCCCTCTATCAGCTTTCAATCTTCCCACACATTTCTTAATTAGTTCTAATTGATTGTAGACTCCCAGCTGCAGGTTTCTTTTCCAGTCCTTGTACCTTACTGCTTTTACTTGATTCACATTTGGTAGGATCTTCAATGCAATGTTGAGTTATAAAGGTTAGAGCAGGCATCTCTGTCTTATTCCATACTTTAATGAGAAAGTTTCAAATATTTTACCTTAATGATATCTCTTAGAGGGTTTTAGTAGATACATATATCACATTAAGGAAGTTCTTATCCATCCCTATTCTCTTGTCATGAATATATGCTAAAATATAATACATTTCCTATACCCATTCCAGTGATTTTCTGAGTTTTCCTTTAATCTATTAATATGGTAAGTTAAATTAATAGATTTTCTGATTGTGAACTAACCTGCATCCCTGGGATGAATCCAACCAGATATAATACATTATTATTCATTACTGATATGATCACTATCATATTATTTATGGCTTTGCGTCTTTTGTAATTTTTTGACATTGCACTTTTCTGATTTTGATATAAAGAGTATTCTTTTTTCCTATTTTTTTTAAATTTTATTTTAATGGTACATTTTAGATGTACATAGTGATAACATTCATCATAGGGGATTTGTACCTATACATGATATATCTTGTTGCTTCTTTTTTCCCATTCCCCTCCCCTCACCCCCTCCTCCCTCCCTATCTACAAAAGCTTTGTTTCCATTTTTTCCTTCCATTTCTTATTTCTCTTGTCCTCTGTTCCGTGAGTATTATATTCTTATAATAAGGGTTAGCATTACCTTTTTTTCTAATCTTTGGGAAAGACCTTTATGTAATCTCTATATAAATTAGAATACATTCCTTGATGATGAAATCATTTAATCACAGGATCATAGTGTGTTTATTGATGATGGGAGATATACGGAAATTAATAAGAAAAACTTAACTATTGATTCATTTTCTATAATTATTATTCAGGTTTAAATTTTTCTAAAATTTTTAAAGTTTATCTGAGTTTGCAAATGTGTTGATGTAAAATTATTTCAAATATGTTCCTACAGTTTAAAATGCTGAAAGACGTAGAGAAAACTTAAATACGCATTACTAAGTGAAAGAAGCCAATCTAGAAAGATACATATGGCATGATTTCAACTATATTACATCTAGAAAAGGCAAAACTCTGCAGTCAGTAAAAAGATCAACGGTTCCGAGGGGCACAGGAGAGAGAAAGAGATGAATTAGTTGGAGCACGGAGGGTTTTTAAGACAGTGAAATTATTCTACACAATATTGCCATGATGGATACATGTCATTTTACATTTATCAAAACCATAGAACTGTGCAAGAAAAAGACTGAACACTAATGTAAAATGTGGGCTTTGGTAATAAGGATGTGTCAATCAATGTAGGTTCACTGATTGTAACAAAAGTATCACTGTGTATGGGATGATAGTAGTGGGGCAGACTGAGCATGTATGGGAATAGAGTATTATATCAGAAGTCTCTGGACTTTCTCTTCAATTTTCCTGTGAATCTAAAACTACTATAAAAAGAAGTTAATTATTTCAAAAATTCATATACTAATTTCTACTCATCTTATTTTTTCCTTCAACTTTCTTTATGATTGTTTTGTTCTTTTTCAGCCACTCTCATTTGAACTAACATATATTTTAGATTTTAGGTGAGCTACGGTACATTGAAAGTTTATAAATATTTTCTATGTACAATACACACATTACACAGTGTAACATCACACATTTTATTTGCAATATCTTCTTTGTTATTGTTTTAAATATGAAATCTGTTGTGATTTTTCTCTTTAATATGTGAGTTAAATATTGATATACATTTTAATTCTTAACATTTTCTCTTTTATAGGTTTTAATGAATAACTTTAGTTACATGGCAGTTAGAGCACATGATTTGTAAGACACATACTCTGAATTTGGTTTGGGAGAGACATCGAATATGGCTGGTTTTTATCAATACTCTACATGCCCTTAAAAAGAATATAGATTCTCTAGTTAGTGAATGCAGCATGGTATCCACCTGTACATTTGTGTTAAATAAAATTATCAACTGTATTCTTCAAATTCTCTACAGCCATACTAATTTTTGTCTGATGTAACAGATTTTGATACAATCTTATCAAATTTTCTCACTTTTACATTTGTTCTTGTAATTATGTTTATTTTTGTTCCATATCTTTTAAAGCTATGTTGATGGATGCATGTAAATTTGGTTTTTATTATGTCTTGGTATATTATTTCTTGGTATATTATTTCTTTTAACTGTTCTTTTTTTTTTTGAGACAGGTTCTCATTTATGTAGTTCAGGTTGGCCTTGAAATCATTATATATCCCAGGCTGGCCTTGAACTCACAACAATCCTCCTGCATTCAGCTTCCCAAGTGCTGTTATTACAGGCATGCACCATCACACCTGGCAATATATTGTTCATTTTAATCCCTGTTTATGCTTTCTGATAGTAGTGTTGCTACACCAGTTTTCTTTTAGTTACTATCTGCTTGGTATAGCTTTTCATTATCTTTTTTTCTTTCAAAAATTTTGATTTTTAAAAGCTAATAATAGAATCTCCTTTAATTGGTAAGTACATTAGTTTCTTAGTGCTGCTGTTATAAATATATTGAATTACAATTCTAGAGGTCAGGAGGACATAAGGGTACATGTCTTTTTGAGACTCTGGGAGAAAAATCTATTTCTTTAGCTTTTCCAGCTTCTAGAGGCCACCTTTCTCTTGGCCCCTTCTCTGCCTTCAAAGCCATCAGCATCTTCTCTGCTCTCTGACCTCCACTTTGATCTTTACATTTTTTTCTCTCTGACTTTGATCCTTCTGCCTCCCTTTTATTAGGACCTTTGTGATTACTTTGGGCCCAGACCAGCAATGCAGGATAATCTCTTTATCTCAAGATCCTTGATCACATGTAAGGCAATTTATTCACAGAATTCAGGAATTAAGACAAGGACTTCTTGGGAGGGCCATTATTCAACCTACCACACCAAAACCTTTCATTATAACCACTATGGAAATCAATATGATGATTCCTTGAAAAAAATGAAAATAGAAATTCTATTTAACCCA
>PVJO010033740.1:0-11747 GCA_004026905.1 Hystrix cristata
GGGTTTTTTTTTTAAAGCAACTTTAGCTTAAAATAATCCTTATGCCAAAGTGGTTTATTTTGGGTTGGATTATTCCCCCACCTTCAGGAACTTCCTTTTGCATATATATACTCATGGAGGTGAAGAATTCTGCTACAGGTCAAAGGCACAATCTCTGAGAGGCTTATCCTTCTTCTCCCCCATACAACTTTTCCAGAAGTAGAAAAACTATGGATATTGTATTCCTAGTTGACCGTGATAGTTCCCCATTTCCATCATACTTACTAGGCAAAGAAACTAAATAAAGTCTGATTTGGGTTGGAAATGTGGGGCTTACTAGCTAGGGGCCTTTAAAGAACAGGACGCGAAATGAGAAGGCCATTCTTCAGGTGAGTCCTGGCCTCTGCTGGGGGAGCTCTCCCAGCCTGCCCCTCATTTTAAATCTCAGTAGCTGAGGCATACAACACAAGATCAAATTAACTTTCTTGGAAGTCTTGGCCTTTTGTTGATTCACACTGAGTTTACAGTAAACTCCTCCCTCTGAGGCTTTCTCACGTAGCTGCTACTTTCATAGCACCTTACAAATGGGCTTGCTCTCCTAATACAAAACACTTTCTCTGGCTGCTGCTGCCTGCTGAATATCATGTTTTAAAAATAATATAATGATAATAAAAATCCCACTGAAATGTAAATTGACTTTCTGATTAGATTACCAAGGAGGGAGAAAAAAACTACCTTGGCAGAAAGAGCTGTATCAAATCAGCAAAGATTTGCACATCCTGTCATACACTGTACTAAAATCTTGGAACATCTGAGATTAACTCTTTGCTTCCTATATTGGTAAATATTCCTCTCTTTATTTCTCCTTTTTCATTCGAGTTGAGTTCAAGTTCTATGCCTTAGAAAAATCAAATGGCTTCTCAATGGATAAAAACAGCACAGGCATATTTCATATTTTCTACATTCAAAAATCTTCCAACAGGAGTTACATTTCCTCCTGGTTTGTTTGAATGATGGCTGGAATGTTTGCTAACTTAGGACAGACATATATCACAAATAAGCAAATATGCAGATGACAATCTTTGGACAATAAAAAGACAGCAAATGTAAAGGGTCATAGAAATTCCGAAACGTTGACTTTGATTTTATGCTCCTCTGTTTTCTCACACACCCTGTGCAAAGCTATATCATGTAATTTATCATAAACCAATACTTTAATGTGGTTTCTGTGACCAAACAGCAAGCTCCCCAATGCGGGCACGCATCAGTATTACCTGGAAGGCTTGTTAGGACACAGATAGTTGAGCCCACCCTGGATTTCTGATTCTGTTCATCATGAGTGGATCCAAGTCTGCGTTTCTAACAAGCTCCTAGGCAATCCTGAGGGTGCTGGGCGAAGGCCACATGTGGAAAACTACTGGTGTAGAGCACTGAAAAATGTCTTTTTTGTATCAGAACCTCTATAAATATTTAATAAGATGCAAAAAGCAAGAGAATGGAAGGAAGGGAAGAAAAAAATGTGATTAGGGGACTGGAACCAGAGCTGATTTCAAACTTTGGCCTATCTTGGAACATCTCAAGAGTGTGAGGCAGGGCTTTACATTCAAACTACACCAGACATGATCCTTTCTTTCCCTTATAGATTTTCTGGAAATAGTATAGATTTAGGCATTTCCCAAGGATTTGGTATGGGCAACAAAACTAAGATGCTGCTTTGAAGCTTAAATTATCTAGTTAGCCTGGAGAACTTCATCAGGTCATCTCTGTCCTGGGGCAGACCAGGGATCAACCATGGGTTAGTCTTCTTAGCTATTGTGATGGGCGCATGCTTCATTTACACCCGAGAACACGTCTTCAGAACCCAGGGCCTAAGGTAGACATGTTGAACAAACTGCTACCTGCCTTAAGACATTCAGTGTTGCTTGATCTTAAATTTTTGTTTAGTATCATGGAAAAAAAAAATTTGGTTAGCTAACTTTGCCTTATTCTCCCAGCTGGCATGTTGGAATGATTTAAAATTAACCCAACAGCATGACACTCTGAGATTTGGTTACCCACACACATGACCACCACAGTTGTATTGTGGCCAAAGAGATGTAATGTCTGTCTTCAATTCAATTGACTACGCTATAAAAAAGTAGAGCTCACATAGTTACTAAACCAGTATTCTAATTACATCCCTAACAGAAAATGACATTTTGTGTTCCAAAACGTTTTGTGCTCCCAAGTTTTTTGGCCCATAACAGGAGAGGTTCTTTGGATTCATAGCTGAGCCACTTATTAGTTCTGTGAACTTGTAGAATTGACATGTTTTCTATAAAATGGCCTCATCTATAAAACGGGTATAATCAAAGTCAGTGGGAATTTGCAATAGGCTTTGGTTAAAAAAAAAAAACGCAAAAACCCAGCTAATGGTTGGCATTTCAAAAGTAGTTGTGGGAAATCTTGATAAATTTTCCGAGGCCCCATTAAGTTCCTGGTGGTTTGTTCTTTATTACCTTGGTTTTTTTCTATAAGAGTATGTCATCTACAAATATTCCTTCAATTTGTCTTTCTGAGAGGACAGTCACTCTTCATGTGACTGAGAGGACAGTCACTGTTCATATTGAGGTAAGAACGCTCACACAATCCCTTTTTACTATGTCAAGACATTTATTACAATAAGTTTTTTTATTGAGAAGCTTTGCTTGAGAATGAGGTATTTGGGAGAGAAAATACAGTAAATTCCATACAGAATTCTATTTCAAAGCCGCCAAGGCAGTGTCAAGACCAAAAGAAGGAACAATACTCCTTTCTTCCCCAAGGGGAATATGTTCAAGATACGCAGCAGATGCTGGAAACTGCAGATAGTACCAACCCTGCCTATACTGTTATCTCCTATGCGTGAATACGTATAATAAAGTTTAACCTAGGTACACTTAAGAGATTAACAACAATCATTAATAATCAAATAGAACAATGAGAAAAAATAAGCAGTAATAAAAGGTATGTGAATCTGGTCTCTCTTGTAATAGTCAAAACAAATACTAATTTGGACTTTTATTGCCATTGACTGAGGGTAACTAAAACAGTAGAAAGTAAAACAGGATAAAGAGGTGGGGACAACTATAAACACAAATCAACTCCTAGAACTCCATAAGCCTATCCACAGGTACCTGCGCTCCTTACTGTCACTATTTTTAGCTTATATATAAAGCAGAAAAAGAAGAGTGCACTGGTTCCAACACCACACTTCTCTGCCCTCAGCGGTGTTTCTCAGGTGGCTGCACTGATCTTCCACAGAGCTTTGGATACCTAAGATTTCTGCTCCGAGTCTCTCCTCTGTTCTGTCTCCTTGTGGACACCCTCCTTTCATCTCTACCTACTTCACAGAGCTCAGACTGGTCTCTGTGAGAGGAAGGCCAGTGTTATAAATCTTTAACCACAGAAGCCAGCACAGAAAGCATCTCTCTCTCTGTGAGTCCATGTGCTGGATCACATATAAAATGGAAGTATGACATCGTGCAGGAGGCGTTGGCCTAAATATACGTGAAAATAAAAACACGTGTGCTTACGAAATGAAACTGAGGTGGCATTTTCTGCACAGTCACCTTGTGCTTGTCGAAGTGCAACTTATTAACAGCAAATTGACAGCAAAGTGAACCCACACAGACCAAAATTCACCAAGTAGAGTCCCCAGGGCAGGCCAGATCTCACCCACAGATATATTTTACGAAGCTCACAGAGGTTTTCTTAAAAGAAAGTAATCCACTGCCAACATTCAGAAATTGTGATCGTTATCATCATCAGATTCTCAGATTCCCTCGAAAAACAAGACCTGACCTGATTCCAACTTTCAGCTGCAAAAGCGGACAGAAGCTGCCTCATGGCCGCCCTCTGCTACTCTCATCCCGCTTAGGAGCCTGCTGGCCATACGGAGAGGCCCTGTGGGCCACCCCGCAGCTCAGCTTCGGTCCTGCGCTGCGGCCCCAGTGCCCAGTGCAGCAGCACAAGGCCCTGTGCTCTCCTGCACCTTCCCAGCAGTCCTCAGAAACCACGCCTCTTCATCCTGAAGCACAAGCTGCAGGACTACAGAGTGAGCCACATCTGAGGCTAGAGTGCATTATCAACAAAGGGAAAAGAAAACAAGGCCGTGATCCTAATCCTGTTTACCTATAAACACTGTTCTTTGTTCTTTCATTCTCCTGCCTGTAATAATCAGAGACTGGTTAAAGGAAATGTGATTTTTACCCACAATGGAGTACTACTCTACCATAAAAAAGACTAAAGGAGTTATTCGTAGGAAAATGGAAGCACCCTGAGACCATAATGTTAAGTGAAATAAATCAGACACATAAGCTTAAATGTCCCATGGTTTTGTCTTGTTTTGTTTTTAATTTTATTTTAATGGTCCATTTTAGATGTACGTAGTGATAACATTCATCATAGGGGATTTGTACCTGTACATGACATATTTTGTTGCTTCTTTTTTTCCTATTCCCCTCCCCTCACCCCCTCCTCCCTCCCTATTTACAAAAGCTTCACTTAAATTGTTTCCTTCCATTTCTTATTTCTCTTGTCCCCGTCTTCCTTTCCCCCTCCTTTGTTCCCTTTCCCATTTGGACATTTTCTTCCCTTTACCAATATGATACGTTTTAGTCTTTATTTACACTTTCAGTTTCTCACACCTGAGAAACAATGCAGTATTCAAACATGTGTGTCCGATTTATTTCACTTAAGAGTATGGTCTCAAGATGCATCCATTTACCTAGGAATATCTCAAGCTTATCATTCTTTATGGCAGAGTAGTACTCCGTTGTATAAAAGAACTACATTTTCTTTATCCATTCTGCTGTTGATGGGCATTTGGGCTGTTTCCAAGATTTAGCTATTACAAACTGTGCTGCTATAAACATGAGTGTGCCTATATCGCTGTGGTACGATGCTTTTAATTCTTTTGGGAAGATACCATGAAGTGGAATAGCTGGGTCAAATGGAATCTCTAGTCCTAGTTCCCTGAGGAATCTCCACACTGATTTCAATAGCTGTTGTACCAGTCCACATTCCCACCAACAGTGGAGAAGGGTTCCTTTTTCTCCACAGCCCCTGCAGCATTTGTTATTGGCTGATTTGTTGATAATAGCCATTCTTTGTGGAGTGAGGTGGAATCTCAGGGTTGTTTTAATTTGCACCTCTTGAATGATCAGTGATGATGAACATTTTTTCATATGTCTATCTGCTGTTTCTATTTCTTCATCTGAGAAGTGTCTATTCATTTCTGCTGCCCACTTTTGGATTGGGTCTTTAAATTTTGGGGGGTCTGAATTTTTTTAGTTCTTTATATATTCGAGATGTTAGTCTTTTGTCAGAGGAATAGCTGGCAAAAATTTTTCCCACTCTGTGGGTTGTCTCTTCACTTAGTTAGTAGTTTCTTTTGCTGTGCAAAAGCTTTTTAACAAGATCAGGTCTCAGTTGTTGATTCTTTGTGATATTTCCTGGGCAATTGGGGATTTGTTCATAAAGTCCTTGGCTACACCTGTGTATTCAAGAGTTCTACCTATTCTATCTTCCAACAGATTTAGTGTTTCTGTTTTAATATTTAGATCTTTGATCTACTTTGATTTTAGCTTAGTGCGTGGGGAAAGATATGCGTCTAGTTTTAACCTTCAGCAAGTGGAGAGCCAGTTTTTCCAGCACCATTTATTAAAGAGGCTGTCTTTCTTCCAGTGAGGTTGTTTGGACCCTTTGCCAAAGATAAGATGACTGAGAGTATTTGGACATGTTTCTTCATCTTCTAATGTGTTTCGTTGGTCCTGGGGTCTGTTTTTGTGCCAGTACCATGTTGTTTTTATCACAGTAGCTTTGTAATATAGTTTTAGGTCAGGGATTGTGATGGCCCCTGCTTTGCTTTTGTTGTCCAGAATTGCTTTCGCTATTCTAGGTTTCTTTTGGTTCCAAATGAATATTAGGATTGTCTTCTCTAATTCTGTGAGGTATGCTATTGGTAATTTAATTGGGATTGCATTAAATCTGTATAGCAGTTTGGGTAGTATGGCCATTTTCACTATATTAGTCTTCCTACCCAGGAGCAAGGAATATCTTTCCTTTTTCTGGTATCTTCTTCAATCTCCTTTTTCAAAGTACTGTAGTTTTCGTTGTATAAATCTTCTACTTCCTTCATTAGATTGAGTCCTAGGTACTTCATTTTTTTGGATGCTATTGTGAAAAGTGTTGTTTCCTAATGTCTCTCTCAATGAGTCTGTTGTTAGTCTTCAGGAATGTTATTGATTTCTGAGTGCTGACTTTGCATCTAGCTATGGTGCTGAATTTGGTTATTAAATCTAGAAGTCTTTTGCTGGAGTTTTTAGGGTCTTCTATGTACAGTATCATGTCATCTGCAAATAATGATAATTTAACTTCTTCTTTTCCTATCCTTATTCCTTTTATTTCTTTCTCTTGCCTAATTGCTCTGGCTAATGTTTTCAGAACTATATTGAATAAGAGTGGTGAGAGCAGATATCCTTGTCTTGTTCGGGATTTTAGAGTGAAAGCTTTTAGTTTTTGACCATTTAGGATGATGTTGGCTGTTCGCTTCTCATAGATAGCTTTTATCAGATTGAGATAAAGACCATCTATTCCCATTTTCTGCAGGGCTTTTATCATGAATGGGTGTTGGACCTTGTCAAATGCCTTTTCTGCATCTATTGAGATGATTATATGGTTTTTGTCCTTGGTTCTGTTAATATGGTATATCACATTTGTTGATTTGCATATGTTGAACCATCCCGGTAGCACTGGAATGAATCCTACTTGGTCATACTGTATAATCTTCCTGATAATGTGTTGCACTCTGTTTGCCAGTATCTTATTGAGGATTTCTGCGTCTATGTTCATTAATGAGATTGGCCTGTAGTTCTCTTTTTTCGTTGGATCCTTCTCTGGCTTTGGTATCAGGGTAATGCTTGCTTCCAGGAATGAATCTGGGAGTATTGCTTCTGTTTCAATTTCGTTAAAGAGTTTCAGAATCAGTGGCATTAAATTGTCTCTAAATTTCTTGTAGAATTTTGCAGTGAATCCATCAGGACCTGGGCTTTTGTTTGTTGGTAGGTTTTTAAAGTGGCTGATATTGGGTTATTTAGAGTTTTTATATCTTCTTGATCCAGTTTTAGTAATAAATATGTATCTAGGAATCTGTCTATTTCTTCTGTATTTTCAATCTTATTAGAATACAGGTTCTCAAAGTAGGTATTGATGATCTTTTGGATTTCTGCCGGCTCTGTTGTGATTTCACCCTTTTCATTCCTAATTGTTTGAATTTGAGTCTTTTCTTCCCTTTTTTTATTCATAAGGTTGGCTAAGGGTTTGTCAATTTTATTTAATTTTTCAAAGAACCAACTCTTTGATTCATTCTTTGTATTGTTTTCTTAGTTTCAATTGTGTTAATTTCAGCTCTGATCTTTATAATATTCTCCCTTGTAAGGGCTTTGGGTTTGAGTTGCTCTTCTTCTTTTAGAAGCGTGAGGTTCAACATTAGGTTGTTTATTTGAGCTTGTTCTGTTTTTCTGATATGGGTGTAATGCTATAAATTTCCCTCATAGAACTGCTTTCACTGTGTCCCACAAATTTCGGTAGGTTGTATTGGCATTATTGTTCAACTGTAGAAACTGTCTAATTTCTTCTCTGACTCACTGATTGTTCAGGAGCGTGCTATTTAATTTTCATGTGTTTATGGAATTTTTGTGGTTCCTTTTGCTGTTTATTTCCAGTTTCAATGCACTATGGTCTGATAGTATGCATGGGAATATTTTGATTCCTTTGCATTTACTTAAGCATGTTCTATGAGCTAGTATGTGTTCTATTTTGGAGAAAGTTCCACGTGCAGTTGAGAAGAATGTGTATTCTGATGTTGTGGGGTGGAATACTCTGTATACATCTACTAGGTACTTTTGTTCAAGAGTTTGGTTTAGTTCTGGTATTTCCCTGTTGACTTTTTGCCTAGTTGATCTGTCTATTTGTGACAGTGGGGTATTGAAGGTCCCCATTACAATCGTGTTGGTGCTTATTTGGATTTCATGTCCATAAATATTTCTTATATGTAATTAGGCATGCTGGTATTAGGTGCATATATATTTATGATTGCCATCTCTTCTTGGATTGCTCCCTTTACAAAGATGTAGTGACCTTCTTTGTCTTTCTAAATGAGTCTTGGCTTGAAATCTACTCTGTCTGCAAACAGAATGGCTACCCCGCTCTTTTTCTGAGTTCCTGTCGCATGAAGTATTGTTTTCCATCCTTTGACTTTCAGTCTATGTATTTCTTTTTGAATTAAATGTGTTTCTTGTATGCAGCATATTGCTGTGTCTTGCTTCTTGACCCATTCTTCCAGTCTGCTTCTTTTGATTGGTGAGTTGAGGCCATTTACATTGATGGCTACAACTGACATATGTTGACTTATTCTTGTCATATTATATACCTGTTGTTGGATTCCTAGTTTTCCCTTCTGTTTAATTACTTGCCTTGCCTGAAGGATTCATCGTTGTGATTCCTGGAGTTGTAGTCCTCATTTTCTCTTTCCAGAATGTCCTTCAGAATATTTTGGAGTGCTGGTTTGGTGGTCATGAATCTCTTCAGGTGTTCTTGGCCACGGAAGTATCTTACTTTTCCATCAATTTTGAAAGACAGTTTTGCAGGGTACATCAATCTGGGTTGAAAGTTGTTGTCTTTTAGGGCTTGTAATACTTCACTCCAAGCTCTCCTTAACTTGAAGGTTTGTGTTGAGAAGACTGCTGTGATTCTGATGAGCTTTCCTTTATAGATTATTTGCTTCTTTTCTCTAACAGCTTTCAATATTCTGTTCTTGTGTTGAATTTCTGGAAACTTATTATATGCCTTGGGGTAGATTTTTGTTGATTATGGCTAATTGGAGTTCTGCATGCCTCATTTATCTGTATGTCCAGTTCTTTTTCCATACTTGGGAAATTTTCTGCCATTATGTCTGTGAACAGGTTTCTTATGTGATTTGTGCTATCTCCTGCTTTTTCATTGACTATGATCGATCTTATGTTATTTTTCTTCCTGTCACCTAGCAGCTGTTGTACTGATTTTTTCATGGTCCCTTACCATTTTGAAGAACTCTTTCTTTTCTCAATCATTAATCACAATTTTGTCTTCTATATCTGAGATTCTCTCTTCACATTGTTTCATTCTACTACCAATACTTTCAATAGAATTTTTAATCTCTTAGACATCTGTTTGAATCTGTTTCATGAATTCCATTTCTTTCCCATGTTGGGCATTTATGGTTTCCATCATTTTTCTAAACTCTTCTATGTTTTTTATCTGTATCTGCTCTAGAGTCACTAATCACGTCTTTCATTCTGGAAATGATTTCTGTTTTGATGTTTTCTAGAGCCTCATTCATCTGCTTTGTTACTTCTACTGTTACTGCTTCCAAGAGTATGGGTGAGAAGCTTTCAGACTGTTCCACTTCATTACCCCCTGGGTTTGCTTTTGGTGAGCTGGAGGTATGTAGTTGCATCTTTTTTTTTTTATTTTTTTTACCAAGAACATGTATTGGTACATTGTATACATAATGATCATAATCAATATGGTTATTTTGTACCTGTACATGATGTATCTTGGTTCCCCCCCTTCCCCTCCCCTCTCTTCCATTCACCCACCCCTATTTGCAACAAGTTTATTTACATTTTTCCATTTTTTCCCTTTCATCTTACTTTCCTTTTAACCTTCCTTCTTTATCCCCCTTTTCCCTATCTAGTTCTCCTCTCTTTTGAATACTATCTTTATATATATATATATATATATATATATATATATATATATATATATATATAAAATATCTATTATACCTCTTTGTCCTTATTTACACTTATGGTTTCTCATATCAGAGAAACAATTCGATGTGTACTGATAAGTGTCTGATTTATTTCACTTAAGAGTATGTTCTCAAGGAACATCCATTTACATGCAAATGACTTTAATTTATCTTTCTTTATGGCGGTGTAGTACTCCACTATGTAGAAAAACCACATCTTCTTTAGTAATTCATTAGTTGTTGGGCATTTAGTTTGCTTACAAGACTTAGCTATTACAAACTGTGCTGCTATGAACATGGTTGTGCATAGATCACTGTGATATGATGATTTTAATTCTTCTGGGAAGATACCAAGCAGAGGAATAGCTGGGTCAAATGGAACCTCTATTTGTAGTTTTCTGAGGAGTTGCATCTTATTTGTGTGTCTTCTCATTTCCTATTTTTTTCTTCTTTAGTTTAGTTCCTGGGTTGATGATTATGAATTGCTTGTGGCAGGGAGCTTTTTTTGTTAGTTTTGAGAACCTTTGGGAAGTGAATACTTCCTCAGAGATGTCTTACAGGTGCAGCTGGTTTTTGTATTATGAGTCTGTTGCAAGATTTTGCCTCTTCAATTTATTGGGGCTGAGAAGTTGCTGTCTATTTGGCCAGCCCTTAGTTCTTTGACCATGGCCTATAGTGTTATTTGTGACCCTCTGCCAATCTTAGTCTTGGCATGCAAGGAGGAACTGAGTAGAACTACTATATTCCAGTGTCTGGACAACAAATCTCAGAGAGGATCTTACTCTGTTTCTCTCCTCTCCACCATCTTCCCAGAAGTCTCTGCATGGTTTCTCTTATATGAGAAACCCAAAGTACAAATAAAGAGCAAAATAAAAGACAGATCATAGGAAGTAGGAAGATACATTTTTCCTCAAATGAGAAGGGAATAAAGAGATAGAGGGAAGGGGAAGGGGGAGGAGGAAAAGGGGATGAAAAAGGGAATTAAGATATGTTATGTACCAACTCCACACAAGGAATGTAAATATTATGTACTGTAAACATGTCCCAGTAAAACTTTTTAAAAATTAAGAGATTGAAAAGTGAATTAGCAGATAAGGAAAAAGAGCAGACTTTTCACTCTGCTCTGATCCTAACCCAAGCCTCTCTCTAGCCAAAACTCTTCCTCTGATGTAGGACAGATTGGTACAGCTTGAAACCAATGATTTGAAGATGTATTTCTCACCTATGATTAGAAGGATAAATTCTCCTGCATCCCAAATAATACATCTCTATATTACCAGGAGTCTTTTGACCTTGGTTTTAAAAATATTGCATTAAAAATAAATTATGTTATCAACTAAACAAAAACTTAACAAAGAAATATCAGAACTGAATCAAATCTGCGAACAAATGGACTTAGCAGATGTATACAGAGTGTTCCACCCCACAACAACAGAATACACATTCTTCTCAGCTGCACATGGGACGTTCTCCAAAATAGACCACATAATAGCTCATAAAGCATGTTTAAGTAAATACAAGAAAATTGAAATTATACCATGAATACTATCAGACCATAGTGCAATAAAACTGGAATTCAATGGTAATAGAGAACAAAAACACCACATAAACACTTGGAAACTAAACATCCTTCTGAACAATAGCTGGGTCACAAAAGAAATTAAAGAAGAAATTAAGCAATTTATTCAGTTTAACGATAATTCTGATACCACATACCGGAACCTATGGGATACAATGAAAGCAGTACTACGAGGGAAATTCATTGCATTGAACTCCCACATCAGGAAAACAGAAAGAGCCCAAATAAACAATTTAATGTTGAACCTCAAACATCTAGAAAAATAGGAACAAATCAAGCCCAAAGCTCATAGGAGAGAGGAAATTATTAAGATCAGAGCTGAAATTAATGCAATTGAGACTAAGAAAACAATACAAAAAATAAATAAAACAAAGA